>JACBWV010000483.1:930136-1007922 GCA_013435795.1 Chlamydomonas sp. ICE-L
CGCATTAGATCAATCCGACTATAATCCTCACTCAAGGGAAGTACGACCGACCGAAGCAGCAGACATAGCAGACGACTAAGAGAAAACGGGGAGCCACTGGGTCCGAAAAAAACAACCACCACCCCCCCCCCACCACTACTACGCAAAAAATGACCTATACTTCGGAGTCTCCTCTCGTAGTCTCCCCTACTCCTTGAGCCACCCCCCCCCCCACCCCACCCCCCCTTCTATTTCTCCTCCCCCCTCCTCCTATTTTCCTTACTCTCACATTTGCTTACCCCTATTCTCCCTCCTCCACCCCCCCCCCCCACCTCCTCCTCCTCCTCGACCCATACCCCTCCTTTCTATTTCTCCTACTCTTCAGATTGCTTGGCGCGGATGTGTGTATCGTCAATCACAACAGGCCGTACCGGCGGCCATTAAGGATCTGCAAAGCCAAGGCTATTAGCGAACAAGTAACAAATAGGTGAGGAGTTCACACGCACACACATGCACACACACACACACATATAACACCACCCATCACAAACACAACCAAAGCCAAGGTTATTAGGGAACAAGTAACAAACAGGTGAGGAGTTTACACGCACACACATGCACACACACACATGCACACACACATGCACACACACATGCACAAGACCTACAATGCCACACACACATGCACACGCACACAACACATGACACACATCATGCACACGCACACACACATGCACACACATGCCACACACACACTTGCAACCGACACACACACATGCACACACGCATGCACCCACACACATTGCACACACCCAACACATGGCACACACACACCACATTGCACACGGCACATACACACATGCAACCCACACACATGCCACATGCACACACACACACATTACACCACATGCACGCACCCACAAACAAAGGCAAGCACACACCCATGCAACACAAGCACACACCACACATGCACACACACATAACCCAATGCACGAACATTACACAATGCAAACATGCCAACATACACAATACAACATGCACACACACATAATGCACACAAACACATACTCAAATGCACACGCACATACACACATGCACACACACATACACACACATATCACTTGCACACACCACTCATACCAGAACACATACACACACCACAATACAGGCTATACCGAACAAGTAACAAACAGGTGAGGATGTACACCCACCATACACACACAGTGACCACACACAAAACAACACTTTCACACGAACACTTTCCAACACAACAACAGGAGACTTGCCTTAAACCCCCCCCCCCCCCCCCCCCCCCCCCCCCCCCCCCCCCCCCCCCCCCCCCCCCCCCCCCCCCCCCCTCCCCCCCCCCCCCCCACCCCCCCCCACCCCCCCCCCCACCAAACACACACACCACACACACTCAACACACACACGAGACTGCCCTGAACCCCCACCCACCAAACACACACACATAACACACACACACCACACGCACACAACAAATGGGGACTGCCTGAACCCCACCCCATCCCACCACACACACACACAACCCACACACGCACACCACACCACACACTCCGCAACACACAAGCGCAAAAACACATGAGGACAGGTGAGACGGACTGGCCAACCCACCCCCCACACCACACACACAAACCACACACCTACCTAACACCAAAACACGTCACAACACACATGCGAAGGGCACCGTAACCCCCACACACCCCCCCCAACCCCCAAACACCAAAACCCCACCCCGCCCCCCCACACCCCAAACCCCAAACACACAAAAAAACCCCCACACCCCCCCCCACCACACCCACCCCCCACCCCCACCCAAAAAACAACAAAACACACCCCAAACAAAACCTCCACCACCACACCACCACCACCCACTAACAACCAAACCACCCACCAACCCAACAACCACCCACCCAACACCACAACCTCCAAAACAACCCACCCCGCCCCCCACACACCCAACCCCCCCCCCACAACCCACACCCCCCACAAACCCCTCCCCCACCCACCCCCCCCCCCCCCCCCCAACCCCCACCAACCCCACCCCCCCCCCCACACAAAACAACACACTACACGCACAACACGACAACACACACACACCACAACAAAAAAACGCGCCACACTACACAGGGAGGACAGGAGAACGGCCCCGTGGACCCCTCCCCAAAACAACACCACACAAACAAAACAAACATCACACAAAAACAAACACAACACAAAAACAAAAAAAAGCCATCACAAATAAAGGAGACGCAGTAACCCAAAAACCAAACACAAAAAACACACAACACACAAAAAAAAACACCACAACGCAAAAAAGCACAAACAGGGAGACTGGGTATCGCCCCCCCCAAACACCCCACACCCCCCACACAACCCACAACCCCCCCACCCCCCAACCCCACCCCACCACCCCCCCCACACCCCCCACCACCCCCCACCCCCCCCCCCCCCCCCCCTCCCTCCACAAACACACATGCGGAACGGCCACCTACACCACCCCACCTCCCCCCACTCTACACATCACATCCCTTATTTAGTCCCTAGGTACTCATTATCACCATCACCATCACCATCACACACACTCATATGAGACTGCCCTACACCCCACCACCACCGCACACCACCACCACCACACACCACCACCACCACCACACACCACCACCACACCACACCACCACACCACCACACCACCCACGCACATCCTCTCTCTATTCCCTCAGGTACCTTCTCAACTTCACCATCACACACACAGACACATACACATAAGACTGCCCTAACCACCCCACCCTCCCCACACATCCTCTCTCTATTCCCTCAGGTACATTCTCACCATCACCATCACCATCACAAACACACACATATATGAGACTGCCCTACCCACCCCACCCCACCACACCGCACACCCCACCACACACACATATACACACACATCCCCCCCCCACACACACACACACCCCACACACCCCACACACCCCACGCACACATCCTCTCTCTATTCCATCAGGTTCCTTCTCAACATAGATGGCAATACAAGTAGATGGCACTACAAGTAGATGGCCAGACAAGTAGATGGCAATACAAGTAGATGGCCAGACAAGTAGATGGCCAGACGAGTAGATGGCACTACAAGTAGATAGCAATACAAGTAGATGGCAATACAAGTAGATGGCAATACAAGTAGATGGCAATACAAGTAGATGGCAATACAAGTAGATGGCAGTACAAGTAGATGGCAGTACAAGTAGATGGCTAACAAGTAGATGGCCATACAAGTAGATGGCAATACAAGTAGATGGCAATACAAGTAGATGGCAATACAAGTAGATGGCAATACAAGTAGATGGCAATACAAGTAGATGGCAATACAAGTAGATGGCAATACAAGTAGATGGCCATACAAGTAGATGGCACTAAAAGTAGATGGCATTACAAGTAGATGGCAATACAAGTAGATGGCAATACGAGTAGATGGCAATACGAGTAGATGGGAATACGAGCAGATGGCAATACAAGGAGATGGCAATACAAGGAGGTGGCAATACGAGTAGATGGCAATTCAAGTAGATGGCAATACAAGTAGATGGCAATACAAGTAGATTGCAATACAAGTAGTTGGGAATCAGGGGGGTGGAAGTTCTCCTGCGTGTACTCTGTTGTGTGTATGTGTGCTGTTGCGCGGTAGTCCAAGCTCAAGCGCAGAGAGTCTGCGAAACCAAATTAACCCATCATGGTACCTATTCTCCTATATGTACACATGCATGCAAACACACGCATGCAATCCTATATGTACAAACGCATGCAATCCTATATGTACACACGCATGCATACACATGCATGCAAACAAAAGGGTTCCCTCAATCACACGCCTGTGGCATGGCGTACTAATTTTCAATTTTCCCCCAGGTACCAACATCACCATAACCATCACACACACATATGAGACTTCCCTACCCACCCACCCACACACCCCTACACACACACACAAACCCACCCAACCACACACACACATCCTTTCTCTATTCCATCAGGTACCTTCTCAACATAGATGGTAATACAAGTAGTTGGGAATCAGCGGTGTGGAAGTATGCATCAGGCTCCACTGTGTTCTATGTTCATCCTGAGGATCCAGAGAACCCGGGTAAATGGTGGAAGGTGAGTGATACGTCTATTTTACCCTCCGCACACACACACATACCCCCCCCCCCCACACACACCCCCCCACCCCCCCCCCCCCCCCCCCCCCCCCACACACACACTACACACACACACACACTACACGCACTACACACACATTGGTCTTCTATATTCATCCCGAGGATCCAGAGAAGCCAGGTGAATGGTGGAAGGTGAGTCGTTTTTTCTTTTCCTTTTTTCCCTTTTTCTTCTTTTTTCCTTTTTTTTATCAGGCTCTGCCGTGTTCTATGTGTTCATCCCGGGGATCCAGAGAAGCCAGGTGAATGGTGGAAGGTGAGTCGTTTTTTTCTTTTCCTTTTTTCCCTTTTTCCCCTTTTTCTTCTGTTTTCCTTTTTTCTTCATCAGGCTCTACCTTGTCCTATGCCCCTCCTGAGGATCCACAGAGGCCGGGTAAATGGTGGAAGGTGAGTGATACTGTTACTTCACCCACACACACACACGCACCCACCCCTACACATACACATACACACTCACCTGCCCCCCCAATCCCTCCCTACAACCCACGAGGATCCAGAGAAGCCGGGTAAATGGTGGAAGGTGAGTGATACTGTTACTTCACCCACACACACACATGCACCCACCCCTACACATACACATACACACTCACCTGCCCCCCCAATCCCTCCCTACAACCCACGAGGATCCAGAGAAGCCGGGTAAATGGTGGAAGGTGAGTGATACTGTTACTTCACCCACACACACACATGCACCCACCCCTACACATACACATACACATTCACCTGCCCCCCCAATCCCTCCCTACAACCCACGAGGATTCATAGAAGCCGGGTAAATGGTGGAAGGTGAGTGATACTGTTACTTCACCCACACACACACATGCACCCACCCCTACACATACACATACACACTCACCTGCCCCCCCAATCCCTCCCTACAACCCACGAGGATCCAGAGAAGCAGAGTGAATGGTGGAAGGTGAGTGATATTGTTACTTCACCCCCCCATCCCCCACCCACACACACCCTACACACACACAAACACACCACGCACACACACTACACACACACATACACAAGCCATACACACACACCCCGCGCACACACTACACACATACACACACGCTACACACACACACACACCTCACACCATATACAAACAAACACCCTACACACATACACACACGCTACACACACACACACAGCGGTGTGGAAGTACGCACCAGGCTCACCTCGACCTGTGGTGGACCCCCCCTGATGGATCACCCTGGTGACGGACCCCCCCCTGGTGGACCCCCCCTGATGGATCACCCTGGTGACGGACCCCCCCTGGTGGACCCCCCCTGATGGATCACCCTGGTGACGGACCCCCCCTAGTGGACCACCCCTGATGGACACCCCTGGTGACGGACCCCCCCTGGTGGACCCCCCCTGATGGATCACCCTGGTGACGGACCCCCCCTAGTGGACCCCCGCTGATGGACACCCCTGGTGACGGACCCCCCCTGGTGGACCCCCCCTGATGGACACCCCTGGTGACGGACCCCCCCTGGTGGACCCCCCCTGATGGACACCCCTGATGGACACCCCTGGTGACGCACCCCCCCTGGTGGAGCCAGATGTGCACTACATCCCTGAAACCTTGGAGAATATCACCCACACACACCCCTCCCCCTGCCCCCCCTGCCCACCACCACCACCACCACACACATACATACATATATCCCTCCCCCACCCACCCACCCCACCCCATCCCACCCTCCCCTCCTCCTCCCCCCACCCGCCAGCCTTGTGGACCCCCCTAATGGAGCCAGATGTGCACTACATACCTACAACCTCAACAATTATCAACCCCACACCCTTCACCCCTGCACCACCACCACCACCACCACACACACATACCTACAGATATCCCTCCACCCCCCCCAACACCCCCCCCTCCTCCTCCCCCCACCCGCCAGCCTTGTGGACCCCCCTGATGGAGCCAGATGTGCACTACACACCTACAAGCTCGAAGGATCTACCCTACACCACCACCACACCCACCCACACCTCCACCACACACAGCACACACACACACACTTACTGACTCCCTTCACCTCCCCCCCACCAGCCTTGGGACTCGTGGTAGATGCCCCTAATGGAGCCACATGTGCACTACATCCCTACAACCCTAAAACCTCAACAATTATCAATCCTACGCCCCCACCACCCCCACCATATTCACACACTCGTGCATACTTCCTTCGCCTTACCCCACACTCAACACCAACACACCAACACACCCACACCAGCCTTGGGACCAGTGGTGAACCGCCCTAGTGGAGCCAGATGTGCACTACATCCCAACAACCTCGAAAATCAACTTCACCCCCACCACACACACTCGTACAGACTTCCTACGCCCCACCCCCAACTCTAACCCCCACCCCACTCCTCCCCACCCCACCCGCCAGCCTTGGGACCTGTGGTGGACGCCCCTAATGGAGCCAGATGTGCACTACATACCAACAACATCTCAGGATCACCCCCTCACCTCTGCACCACCCCCACCCCCACCATACTCACACACTCGTACATAATTCTTTCGCCCCAAACCCAGCCCCCCCCCCCCCCCCACACACACACACACACGCCCGCACCTCTCCATCCAGCCCCCAACCGCACCACCACCGAAAAAGGAAAAGAGAAAAACTGACAGACACCCCCCCCACACACACACACCACACACACACACACACACACACACTCCCCCCCACCAGCCTTGGGACCTGTGGTGGACCCCCCTAACGGAGCCAGATGTGCACTACATCCCCACAACCTCAAAAACCTCAACAATTATCAACCCACCACCCCCCACCATACGCACACACTCTTACAGACTTCCTTCGCCCCAACACCAACCCCCACCCCACTCCTCCCCTCCCCACCCCACCCACCAGCCTTGGGACCTGTGGTGGACCCCCCTAATGGAACCAGATGTGTACTACATACCAACAACCTCGAAAACCTCAGCAATTATCAACCCACCCCCCCTACCATACACACACACTCTTACAGACTACCTTCCTCCCACACCCAACACCAAACCCCGCCCCCACTCCTCCCCACCCGCCAGCCTTGGGACCTGTGGTGGACCCCCCTAATGGAGCCAGATGTGCACTACATACCAACAACCTCGAAGGATCTACCAGCCAAGCTTGAGGCGTGCCGCAAAAAAGCAGACCAGTGCCGCTCATATGGACAGGCAAGTTTTTTTTTTTATAACTATTATTATTCATTATGCATATTGCATGATTATTATTTATTAGTTTTGTATTATTAGTATTAGTATTAGTATTAGTATTAGTATTAGTATTATTATTATTATTATTATTATTATTATTAGATATATATTTTATTATTATTATTATTATTATTATTATTATTATTACGGCTACTGCTTATATATTATTTTATTTCTGTAGGGCACTGAGTGATCTACCAGGCAAGCTTGAGGCGTGCCGCAAAAAAGCAGACCTATGCCGCTCATATGGAAAGGCAAGTGCTGTGATAGTTAAAGGCACTTTTTATGGGGGGGGGGGGGGGGGGGGGGGGGGGGGGGGGGGGGAGGAGGATGATTGAGGGTGTGATGAGGGGTGGGGCAGTGTTGGGGGGTTGGGGCGGGTCTGAAGGTGATTGGTAGGTACAACACAGATGTGAGTTGATGATGATGGTGATGATGGCAAAAAAGCAGAAAAGAAAAGAAAAGCAGTACGCCAAGTCGGCGTGAATTAAGGAAGCTATCCAAAGGGGGTCCTCGGACAAGTCCTCGGACGGAGGACAAAACCGTGGGGGGGAAGGGGGTTACGGGGGGCGGAAGGTAGTAGTAGAGGAGGGCGGAGTTGGGGCATGAAAAGTAGCAGATTCCAAAGGACGATGGTGGCAGGTGATGCGATGAGCGGAGGAGACTGCATGAAGTTGAAGAGAGTTAAGGAGGTGGGCGTTAGTAGATGGGTGGATTCCGAGAGAGGTAAGGGTAGGTAAGATGGAAGCAAAGATAGTGCCATAGGAGCCGAGGAGGATGGGGAGGTGGTAGATAACGCGCCAGCCAGCAAGAGTGAGTTCCAATTTTATTCTGGAGTGTTGGGCCTGCTTTCTGATAAGAGTGGAGGTGTACAGGGTATCCCAAGAGTAGGTGAGTTCAATTATGTGGAGTGTGTGAGATGCTTGTAGGGAAGCAAGTGTCGAAGGAGAGACGACAGCGGAGTTTTAGGGGGCTTCGGTGGGGGAGAGGCCAGCAATGATAAAAATGTCAGGGCGGAGCTTAGAGACTGGGTACAAGAGCAGGGACAGGAGCAAGTGCAGGTAGCAGGTAGATGGGGGAGGAGCCAAGGGGGCAAACGGGTGTGGGAAACGCCGAGGGGGAGGTGGTGTTGAGAGGAAGCGTCCACGAGGAAGGTAGAATTGCCAAGAGAGCCACGATAAATAGCTTTGTAAATCTTGAGGATGGCGTAGTTGTGGAGTGCAATATAAAAGGACTGGAAGGTTGGGTGGGAGCAAGAGCCAAGGAGATGGGCGGGGGTGTCGTGGGTGTTGCAAAACTGTGGGAAAGGGCAGACCAATGCCGCTCGTATGGACGGGCAAGTGCTGTGATAGTTGGCGGAATTCGTAAGCGACGCTAAACAATGGCGGAGATCCGAAGAGTGTTCGCGACGGAGCGACAGGTGGCAGCGGAAGCGAGTTAGTTACGAGACTGTTGGCTGACGTGTCAGGATTCGTCTCGGTCAGGCGGTCGGACGGTGGTGGGTGTAGGTTGTGCGTGCGGTGGGGACCAATGCAGCTCATATGAACGGGCAAGTGCTGGGATAGTTACAGGCACTTTTTAGGGGTGTGTGTGTGTATGGGTGTGTGGTGTGTGTGTGTGTGGGGGGGGGGGGGGGGGGGGGGGGGGGGGACCCCTGGTGGGGACCAGTGCAGCTCATATGGACAGGCAAATGCTGGGTGTGGTTTGTGTGTGTGTGTGGTGGGGACCCCCTGGTGGGGACCAGTGCAGCTCATATGGACAGGCAAGTGCTGGGATAGTAAGCGGATTTCATAATGTTCACCAACCCACCCACCCCCATCCACCACTCCACAGGCAAGTCGTGAGCACATGATGAACTCCGTCAACTGGGATTCTGCGGCGCACTACACCTTCCTACTCATCAAGCACATCCACAATGCGGCGTCTAGGCCCCGCCCTGAAGATACCTGTCTACCGGCTTTCATGCCCAGACCTCCGCTACCTCCCTCCCCCCCCCAAGACTCCCCCCTCCCCCCCCGTCCCGCCCTTCGACATTTTTGGGCCCAACGACAATGGCGATGAGGCCCAGCTAGACACGAGTCTAATGACTGCAGTCGCCCGGCACAGTATGATGGTGCTAGCTGGCGTGGTCGTGTTCATTGGCTTGGCCCCGTTCATCATTCCGTTGTTGAGGTCGATGTTCAAGAGGTCGTAGTGGTACTAGTAGAGGTAGTAGTAGTATTCCTACTAATACTAGTAATAGTAATAGTACTACTTCTACTTGTACTTGTAATGTTCCTCCACCACACCACACCTTACCACACCACACCACACCACACCACACCACACCATGCCTTACCACACCACACCACACAACACCACGTGTTCGCAACTGATCCCCATGGTGGAGAGATTGGTAATAGTTGTTCCAGTTGCTTAGGAATACCAGGCAATATCCGTGTACACTACTGTGCAGCTTAGAGATGAGTTTGATACACATGACACGTACATGGCATTACATTCAGGTTACAACTAAGCACGCGTGGTAGCGCGGTGCCGCGCTGCCTTTTCGAGCCCCTCTGCGCGTTTCGCGCAGTTTTTTCAACCCCCTATGGGCTCAGCGCGCAGTTTTTGCTCTTTTTGCACTAAAAAGCGCTGACCAATTTCACGTTTGTGCACTTTAAGCGCTGACCAATTTGGCAAGAAGTAGTACCCTGATTACATTGCTAGATGCAAGCTTGTTGACCCTGTTGTATGTTTTTGCGCGGGGTACATGGCATACTTGCTAGATGCCAAAGTTGTTGACCCTGTGTTGTACTGTTTTAGCGGGTACATGGCACTACATTGTAGATGCAAGCTTGTTGGACCCGTGTATGTTTTTTTGGCGGTTACAGGGCCGTACATTGTAGATGCAAGCTTGTGGACCTGTGTAGGTTTTTGGCGGCCTATATGGCACTACATTGCTAGATGCAGCTGTTGGACACTGTGTACTGTTTTTGGCGGTACATGGCACTACATTGCTAGATGCAAGCTTGTTGACCCTGTGTACTGTTTTTGGCGGTACATGGCACTACATTGCTAGATGCAAGCTTGTTGACCCTGTGTACTGTTTTTGGCGGTACATGGCACTACATTGCTAGATGCAAGCTTGTTGACCCTGTGTACTGTTTTTAGAGGTGGGTTACATGGCAGTACTTGCTAGATCAAGCTTGGTGACCTGTGTACTTTTTTTGCCGCGGTGGTACATGGCACTGAATTTGCTAGATGCAAGCTTGTTGACCCTGTGTACTGTTTTTGGCGGTATATGGCACTACATTGCTAGATGCAAGCTTGTTGACCCTGTGTATTGTTTTGCGGTACATGGCACTACATTGCTAGATGCAAGCTCTGTTGACCAGGTGTACTGTTTTCGCGGTACATGGCACTACATTGCTAGACGCAAGCTTGTTGACCTTGTGTACTGTTTTTGGCGGTACATGGCACTACATTGCTAGATGCAAGCTTGTTGACCCTGTGTACTGTTTTTGGCGGTACATGGCACTACATTGCTAGATGCAAGCTTGTTGACCCTGTGTACTGTTTTTGGCGGTACATGGCACTACATTGCTAGATGCAAGCTTGTTGACCCTGTGTATGTTTTTTGGCGCGCGGTACATGGCACTACATTGCTAGATGGCAAGCTGTACCCTGTGTACGTTTTTGGCCCCGTGGGTACATGGCACTACATTGCTAGATGCAAGCTTGTTAACCCTGTGTACTGTTTTTGGCGGTACATGGCACTACATTGCTTGATGCAAGCTTGTTGACCCTGTGTACTGTTTTTGGCGGTACTTGGCACTACATTGCTAGATGCAAGCTTGTTGACCCTGTGTACGTTTTTGGCGGTACTTGGCACTACATTGCTAGATGCAAGGCTTGTGACCATGTGTACTGTTGATGTACATGGCACTACATTGATAGATTGCAAGCTGTGCAATGTGTTACGGTTTTGTGTACAGGCACTACATTGCTAGATGCAAGCTTGTTGACCCTGTGTACTGTTTTTGGGTACATGGCACTACATTGCTAGATGCAAGGCTTGTTGCCCTGTGTAATGTTTGGCGGTGTAATGGCCCACTCATGCTAGATTGCAAGATTGTTGACCTGTGTATTGTTTTTGGGCGCCCCCGGACATGGCACTACCCACCCTGCTAGACCCCTGCAAGGCTTTTGTTAACCCTGTTGTAATGTTTTTGCGGGTACATGGCACTACATGCTTGATTGCAAGATTGTTGACCCTGTGTACTGTTTCCTGGCCCCGGTACATGGCACTAACATTGCCTACGATGCAAGCTTGTTTGAACCCTGTGTAATGTTTTGGCGGTGCGTACTTGGCACTACATTGCTAGATGCAAGCTTGTTGACCCTGTGTACTGTTTTTGATTGTACATGGCACTACATTGCTAGATGCAAGCTTGTTGACCCTGTGTACTGTTTTTGATTGTACATGGCAATACAATTGCTTAGATGCAAGCTTTGTTGACCCTGTGTACGTTTTTGGCGGTAACATGGCACTAATTGCTAGATGCAAGCTTGTTGACACTGTGTACTGTTTGGCCGGTACATGGCACACATTCGAGATGCAAGCTTGTTGACCCTGTGTACTGTTTTTGATTGTACATGGCACTCCATTGCTAGATGCAAGCTTGTTTACCCTGTGTACTGTTTTTGGCGGTACATGGCACTACATTGCTCGATGCAAGCTTGTTGACCCTGTGTACTGTTTGTGGCGGTACATGGCACTACATTGCTAGATGCAAGCTTGTTAACCCTGTGTACTGTTTTTGGCGGTACATGGCACTACATTGCTAGATGCAAGCTTGTTGACCCTGTGTACTGTTTTTGGCGAACATGGCCATACATGCGAGATGCAGCTTGTTGAACCTGTGTTAAGGTTTTTCGGCAGCCGGTACTTGGCACTACATTGCTAGATGCAAAGCTTGTTGACCTGTGTCTGTTTTGATTGTACATGGCACTACATGCTAGATTGCAAGCTGTGGACCTGGTGTACGTTTTTGATTGTACACTGGCACTTACATTGCTAGATTGGCAAGCTTGTTACCATGTGTACTTTGTTTTTGGCGGTACATGGACACTACTTGCTAGATGCAAGCGTGTTGACCCTTGTGTATGTTTTTGGCGGGTTACATGGCAACTAACATTGCTAGATGCAAGGCTTGTTGACCCGGTACGGTTGTTGGCGGGAGGTCATGGCACTACATGCTAGAAGATTGCAAGCTTGTCCGACCCTGTGTCTGTTTTTGGCGGTTACATGGCACGACCATTGCTAGATGCAAGCTGTGACCCTGTGTACTGTTTTGGCGGGACATGCATACATTGTAGATGCAAGCTTGTTGACCCTGTGTACTGTTTTTGGCGGTACATGGCACTACATTGCTAGATGCAAGCTTGTTGACCCTGTGTACTGTTTTTGGCGGTACATGGCACTACATTGCTAGATGCAAGCTTGTTGACCCTGTGTACTGTTTTTGGCAAGTTGACTTGGACATACATTGCTAGAGGCAAGCTGTGTTGACCCTGTGTATGTTTTGATGTTAACTGGCACTAACATGCTAGATGCAAGCTTGTTGACCCTGTGTACTGTTTTTGATTGTACATGGCACTACATTGCTAGATGCAAGCTTGTTGACCCTGTGTACTGTTTTTGGCGGTACATGGCACTACATTGCTAGATGCAAGCTTGTTGACCCTGTGTACTGTTTTTGGCGGTACATGGCACTACATTGCTAGATGAAAAAGCCGCCCCCCGTCCTGACCCTGTGACGTTTTGGCCGGTACATGGCACTACATTGCCTAGATGCAAGCCACTTGCTTGACACCTGTGGTCACGCATAGTTCCGGCTCTGAGAGGGACCGCCATACCGCCGGGTAAACTGCAGCACACTTCATTGCCTAGCCACTTGAAGATTGATTAACCTGATTACTGGTTTTGGCCTTGGGGTACATGGCACTAAATTGATAATCAAGCTTTTTGACCCTGGTGTACTGTTTTGGCGGTACATGGCACTACATTTGTGGCATGCAAAGCTTGTGCCTGTGGTACTGTTTTGCGGGGGTACATGGCACTACATGCTAGATGCAAGCTTGTGCCCGTGTACTGTTTTTTGGCTGGTACGTGCACGTAATTGCTAGAAGAGCAAGATTGTTGACCCGGTATACTGTATTTGGCAGAACATGGCACTACATTGCTCGATGCAAGCTTGTTGACCTTGTGTACTGTTTTGGCAGAGCCCTCCTCCTGGAGGGCGGGAGCCCCCAAATTCACCCCGTTGTCCGTTTGTGCGTCCGACCGACCGACCGAAAAACGAACACGTCAGCCAACTGTCTCGGAACTAACTGGCTACAGTCAGCTCCATCGTTGCCACCTGTTGTTCCGTTGCCAACACACTCTCACAATTTTTGCGTCGCTTGCGACGCTGCATAGGACTTGTTTCTCTTGCGACTATTGTACCTTGCCTTGGTTTGGGTAAAAGGGTGCAGGCACGTACAGGTTTGATTAAAAGGGTGCAGGCACGTACAGGTTTGGGTTATAGGGTGCAGGCACGTCCAGGTTTGGGTTGCAAGGGTTCAGGCATGTACAGGTTTGATTAAAAGGGTGCATGCACGTACAGGTTTGATTAAAAGGGTGCAGGCACGTCCAGGTTTGGGTTAAAGGGTGCAGGCACGTGCAGGTTTGGGTTAAAGGGTGCAGGCACGTTCAGGTTTGGGTTAAAGGGTGCAGGCACGTACAGGTTTGATTAAAAGGGTGCAGGCACGTCCAGGTTTGGGTTAAAGGGTGCAGGCACGTACAGGTTTGGGTTAAAAGGGTGCAGGCACGTACAGGTTTGGGTTATAGGGTGCATGCACATACAGGTTGGGGTTATAGGGTGCAGGCACGTCCAGGTTTGGGTTAAAGGGTGCAGGCACGT
Source organism: Chlamydomonas sp. ICE-L (assembly GCA_013435795.1). Lineage (NCBI taxonomy): Eukaryota > Viridiplantae > Chlorophyta > Chlorophyceae > Chlamydomonadales > Chlamydomonadaceae > Chlamydomonas > Chlamydomonas sp. ICE-L. The sequence goes on from JACBWV010000483.1 coordinate 944,524, forward strand.
ACAGGTTTGGGTTATAGGGTGCAGGCACGTACAGGTTTGGGTTATAGGGTGCAGGCACGTACAGGTTTGGGTTATAGGGTGCAGGCACGTCCAGGTTTGGGCTAAAGGGTGGAAGGCACGTTAGTTTGGGTATAGGGTTGCAGGCACGTTACAGGTTTGGTTATAGGGTGGGGCAAAAGGCACGTTCACAGGTTGGGGTTATAGGGGCAGCACGTCATACAGGTTTGGGTTATAGGGTGCAGGCACGTCCAGGTTTGGGCTAAAGGTTGCAGACACGATTAGGTTAGGGTTATCGGGGGTAGTTTTTTCTACATTTCGTCCAGGCACGTCCAGGTTTGGGTACGCACGTGCAGGTTTGACTTGTTTGGTGCAGGCACGTCCAGGTTTGGGTTGCCAGGGGGGTAGTTTTTTCTACATTTGGGTCCAGGCACGTACAGGTTTGGGTAGGCACTTCCAGGTTTGACTTTTTTGGTGAAGGCATGTCCAGGTTTGGGTAGGAACATCCAGGTTTTATTTTTTGGGGGCACGTGCAGGAACGTCCAGGTTTTATTTAGAGTGAAACCTAGCGTCTCGTACAGGTTGCGTACAGGTTTGAAACCTGGACGTAAACTTGGACCCCTATAGGTTAGAACCCCCTCGGCAGGCTCTCCAGAACAGACTACCATGCAAGGTACACGGGTGGGCAAACAATGCGCGAGAAGTTGTTAAGTCGTGATTTTGCGTATTGGACTAGCGACCATTCAACCTGCTTGCAATTATTTTTTTTTTGCGCTGAAACCTTGCGGCTAGCAATTGTTCACCATGAGGAGAGGATACCGGACCCTAAGTATGGAATGTGGAATTCTGCGATTCCACATTCAGACCTTTATGAATGGAAATGGCACTAAAGTCTTTTTGGAGCAAACCTAGCCCCGACTATCTTTTACTTGTAAAGAGCGAGACAGGAAGCTGGACTGCTTAGTGGCACCGTAATTTATTATCACTTTTTTTCTTCTTGTGGACTTCGTCATTTTGGGGGGTTTTTTAGCTTCTTACCTCCGCCACTGAAGTGGTTGAGATTCTGGGTCCTGCTATAAGGGCCCCCGTTTAATTACCCTACGCCCAAACCACCACAAAACCCGGTGGTTGGGAGGTTGGTTTGTTTGTCCTAGACACACCCCTGATGTAATGGGGTTTTTGCGTTGTGGGTTTGCTTTTTCTTTTTGTTTAAAGCACAGAGTTCATACACCTCGCCCCCCCGGTGTCAAGTAGACTTAAAAATTAATGTATGTAATGTAATCGATATCACGAAGTTCAAAGTCGCCAGCAATGCGATGGAATCGAGCACAACTAGCTTAGATTTCAGAGCACCCTGTTAGCCAGCTGATTTGACCGGCTTTCTTGGGAAATTTGAAGATTTGATAAAATAGCACCAACCACACGATTTTGCGTGAGTATCGCATGGGTCTGTCGCCCCTAGGGGGCCAACCAACTGGGAATCCGGGACCACGCATTATCTGGGCAGACTACTTTGTGAACATCCACCGAGGAAATGTAACAAAAAATGGAAGCAAAAAGACGATTTGACAACTCAACTTGAGACAATCAAAGCCATAGCCCCCTTGGCAAAGTTAGTTTTGCCATGCTTTTCTTTGACCCAGTTTCTTAATACTTAAGGAGTGTACGGCAGTCTGCCCAACCTTGCTGTAAAACCTTGTTAAAATTCAAATCAGGAGCTCAGGTGGGCTGGCTGACTTTCCAGCATGTACCAATTCAATTAAAAGCAAGAGAAGAGGTGGGCTGGTCATACCTCGGCTGGGCAGAGCAATTAAATTCAAATAAGGAGATGAGGTGGGCTGACTGACCATCTTGTATTGAACAATGAAATTGAAACCTGTGTACTGCCATGTACCTTAGTGCCCCGTAACTTGGCAACGGCAGACCAGGTTCGAGCATGCAACGGTTTGGCAAAGGATCGTTCTTCTTGAAAACAGATTTTGGAGGCACAGTTACCTTGAAAATACAGTTTTTTGCTCATTAAGTCACGAGGCATACGGTGATATGGTAGATGATAGGGGAGGTACTCGCCTCCTAGCGAAACGATCCAGCTATACAGCGTTCCGAAGAGTTTCGCATGCAGCTCAATAATTGCATCGCCCTTGAAAATCCAGGGTCAAAAATCGGGTTCGGCTGAAACTGGGTCCCCACGCCATAACTTGACGCTGGGGACAGCCAGTAGGAACAAAACTGGGAATCCGGGACCACACATGATTTTTCGGTCGGGGGTCTGGGCGGGTCTGGGCGGGTCTGGGTGCAATGGTTTCCTTGTCATCTAGGCAACTCGGAACACTTTCTGCCAGTCAGCACCCCCACTTCCGAAGCACGCTTGACCCTCCCAGAGTCCTAGCTAACGCAACTCGGAACGCTTTCTGCCAGTCAACACCCCCACTTCCTAAGCACGTCTGACTCTCCCGGATAACGCACCTCGAAACGCTTTCTGTCAGACAGCATAGCCTTGACCCACCCAGTTCTCAATACGATGGGGCTAGGTCAATGCAGTCGCTGCAAAACAGAGCGGAAAGTGAAAAGCTGCTCGGGCTGTGGTGTTGTGAAGTACTGCTCAAAAGAGTGTCAGAAGGAGGACTGGAAAAGCCACAAAGAGTTATGCCGGTGAGTGGCCAGCCTGGCATCACACACCACACTGCACTGTGTATCACTCCTAGGGTTGTAAATTACTGCTCAAAGGATTCTCAGAGGGAGAACTTGAAAAGCCGCAAAGCAATATGCCTGCTAGTGGAAAGGGAGGGAGGGAGGGGAGGGAGAGGGGAGGAAGGAGGGAGGGAAGAGAGACGGATTGGGAGGGAGGGAGGAGGGAGGGATGGGAGTGGTGTTAGGGAGGAGAGTAGGAGTTGGGAGGGACGGCGGAGAGGGAAGTGGGGAGGGAGGGGAGGGAGAGAGGAGTGAAGTTGGGGGGGAGGAGGGAGGGTATCGAGGTGGTAGTGTGACGGTAAGAATCACTCGTGGAGTGGGAGTGGGAGGGAGGGAGACCATGAGGGGAGAGTGGAGGAGAGAGTGGGCTGGGGGCCCAGAGAGGAGAGAGGGGAGTGGGGAGGGAGGGAGAGTGGGGAGGAGGGAGAGAGAGGAGGGAGAGGGGAGTTGGGTTGGAGAGAGAGAGGGGAGTGATGAGAAAGAGATTGGAGGGTGGAGGGAGAGAGTGTGTTGCAGCATTGCAGGCTGGTGCAGTGTACGAGGCAACAGCAGGAGCCCTGTTTTCTGTGAGTATGAGGTCAGGAAACAAGGCACCAGAAGCAGGCCAGGACCCGGAGCCTGTCCTATATTGTTGAACAATGCCTCAGGCTGCCTCAGCTTTACTATTAACCGTGTGCAGGTGTATTGCAACAATGAATTCTGGTGCAGCGAGCAAGGCACCTCCAGGAGCCCCGTTTCCTATGAGTATGAGGTGTAAGGAGCCAGAAGCAGGCCCGGAACCAGGGCCAGCCAGCCTGGTGGTGTGGGAGTACGAAGATAATGGCAGGTGAGTGGTGGTCTGGGAGTGGAGGTCTGGGAGGTGGTGATGTGGGAGTATGAGGTGTAAGGAGCCAGAAGCAGGCCCAGAACCAGGGGAGCCAGGCCCCCCATGGTGGTTGGGCGCATTCCCCCCCCTCTCACGAAGATAATGGCATGGTGAGTCCGGTGGTCTCGGGGGAGGTCTTGGGAGGTGGTGATGTGGGAGTATGAGGTGTAAGGAGACAGAAGCAGGCCCAGAACCAGGGGAGCCAGCCTGGTGGTGTGGGAGTACGAGGATAATGGCAGGTGAGTGGTGGTGTGTGAGTATGAGAAGGAAAATTGGAACTGGTGAGTGTTTGGTCGGGTGTAGACCTCCCGTCGGGGAGCAAGGAAGAAGTAGGCATGAACCAGGGCCAGCCAGCCTGGTGGTGTGGGAGTATGAGGATAATGGCAGGTGAGTGGTGGTGTGTGAGTATGAGAAGGAAAATGGAAGGTGAGTGTTGGCCTGGGTGTAGAGGTCGGGGAGCAAGGAAGCAGAAGTAGGCCAGGAAGCAGGTGCAGCCAGCCTGGTGGTATGGGAGTACGAGGATAATGGCAGGTGAGTGGTGGTGTGGGAGTATGAGAAGGAAAATGGAAGGTGAGTGTTGGTCTGGGTGTAGAGGTCGGGGAGCAAGGAAAGCAGAAGTAGGCCATGAGCAGTGCATCCATCTGTGGTGTGGGAGTATGAGGATAATGGCAGGTGAGTGGTGGTTGTGGGAGTATGATAATAAATGGAAGGTGAGTGTTGCTTGGGTGAGAGGTCTTGGGGAGCAAGGAAGCAAAGTGGCAGGAATCAGAGCTATTCAGCTGGTGGTGTGGGAGTACGAGGATAATGGCGGGTGAGTACTGGGTCAGATGTGTGTTTCTGGGGTTGTTGGTGGGGTGGGGGATGGGAGCAGTGGTTGGGTGGGGTGGTGAGAGCGGTGGGATGGTAAACAAAAAATGCAGCTGTGTGTGGGAGTATGAAGGATAATGGCAGGTAATGGTGGTCTGGAGGATGAGTCATGAATTGGTGGTCTGGAGTGGGAGTTCGGGGGTGGTCAGGATAGGGGGTCCTGGGAGTATTAGGTCAGGGAGCAAGGAGGCAGGGTCAGCCAGCCTTGTGGTGTGGGATACGAGGATAATGGAGGCTAGTGCGGGGTAGATTTGGGTGGCTGTGTGGGTTGGTGGGGTGGGGTGGTGAGAGGCGTTTGTGGTGTGGTGTGTGTGTGTGTTTTGTGTGTGTTGTGTGTGTGGGGGGGGGGTCCAAAAATGTTTGAGAATCCGTGCAGGGCAGAAGCAGAAGCAAGCAGCCAAGGAACAGGGCAGCCGCCGGTGTTGTGGGAGTACAAAAGATAATTGCGGTGAATGGGGTCTGGAATGGAGGTTCGGAGGTGGTCGGTGAGTGTGGTCTGGGAGAAGTGGTCAGGGAGCAAGGGAGCAGGGTCAGCCAGCCTGGTGGTGTGGGAGTACGAGGATAATGGAAGGCGAGAGGTGGTGTGGGAGTTGAGGTCTGGGAGGTGAGGTCTGGGAGGTGGTGAGGTGAGTAGTGGTCTGTGTGTGATGGTCTGGGAGAATGAGGTCAGGGAGCAAGGGAGCAGGGTCAGCCAGCCTGGTGGTGTGGGAGTACGAGGATAACGGCAGGTGAGTGGTGGTCTGGGAGTATGAGGTCAGGGAGCAAGGGAGCAGGGTCAGCCAGCCCGGTGGTGTGGGAGTACGAGGACAATGGCAGGTGAGTGGTGGTCTGGGAGTATGAGGTCAGGGAGCAAGGGAGCAGGGTCAAGCCAGCCCTGTTTGTTGAAGTACCATGACAATGGCCAGGGAGTGGTGTCTGGGAGTATGAGGTCAGGGAGCAAGGGAGCAGGGTCAGCCAGCCTGGTGGTGTGGGAGTACGAGGATAACAGCAGGTGTTAATGGTCTGGATATGAGGGTCAGGAGCAGGGAGCGGGTCAGCCTGGTGTGTGGGATACGAGGATACGCATGTGAGTGATGGTCTGGGAGTATAGTGTCAGGGAGCAGGAGCAGGGTTCAGCCTGGGGTGTGGGAGTACTGATGATACTGCAGGTGAAGTGATGGTCTGGGAGTATGAGGTCAGGGAGCAAGGGAGCAGGGTCAGCCTGGTGGTGTGGGAGTACGAGGATAACGGCAGGTGAGTGATGGTCTGGGAGTATGAGGTCAGGGAGCAAGGGAGCAGGGTCAGCCTGGTGGTGTGGGAGTACGAGGATAACGGCAGGTGAGTGATGGTCTGGGAGTATGAGGTCAGGGAACAAGGGAGCAGGGTCAGCCAGCCCGGTGGTGTGGGAGTACGAGGATAATGGAAGGCGAGTGCGAGGGAGATGTCAAGATGTGTGTGTGTGTGTGTGTGAACGGGAGAGTGGGGAGGAGGGGAGTAGTGGGTTGGGTGGGGTGGTGAGAGGCGTGTGTGGGGGGGTCCAAATAAGTAGAGGAATCTGGGACCACACAACACACCATACACAACACACAACACACCATACACAACACCACATAACACACACCACACACAACACACAACACACCCCCTATAATTTGCAACACACATCACAAACCATATACAATGCACAAACCTACCACCACACAACACACACCATACAACACACAACACAACACACCCACCATACACTAACCCATGCTCCTGGCAGGTGGAAGCAATACAACCTACTTGTAACCACTTCACACATCACACAATACACCACACCCACTATACACTAACCCATGCTCCTGGCAGGTGGAAGCAATACAACCTACTTGTAACCACATCACACATCACACCACACACACCACACATCACACAACACACACCACACACACCATACACTAACCCATGCTCCTAGCAGGTGGAAGCAATACAACCTACTTGTAACCACATCACACATCACACCACACACACCACACATCACACAATACACCACACACACCATACACTAACCCATGCTCCTGGCAGGTGGAAGCAATACAACCTACTTGTAACCACATCACACATCACACAATACACCACACCCACTATACACTAACCCATGCTCCTGGCAGTGTAAGCAATACAACCTACTTGAAACCATAAGAAAAAAAACAAACATCACACATCACACACACACCCCACCCATCACCACACACACCACACACACCATAACACTAACGCCATGCACTGGCAGGTGGAAGCAAACAACCACTTGTACCCACATCACACAACACACCTCGCAAACACATCCCCATGCACTACCCATGTTCCTGACCTGTGGGGGCGTAGACAGTCTGCTGAATAAAGATGTTTATTATTTTCCACGCACCGCACACCATAACAACACACCACACATCACACACCCCATGCCCTACACCATGTTTCGCTGACAGGTGGGGGCGATATGACAAGTCATCTGAAAAGATGTTTATTATTTTCCCGCACCGCACACCACAACACACAACACATCACCCACCATGCCTAAACCATGTTCCTGACAGGTGTGGGCGATATACACGTCTGCTGATAAAGATGTTTTTTTTCCACTCAACGCACACCATACAACACAAACACATCACACAACATCCATGCCTAAAACCAGTTCCTGACAGGTGGTGCGATATGACAAGTCTGCCTGATAAAGATTGTTTAGTATTTTTCCACGCACCGCTACACCATACAACACACAACACATCACACCACCATGCCCTAAAAACCATGTTCCTGACAGTGGGGGCGATATGACAAGTCTGTCTGTAAGATGTTATTTTTTCCACGCACCACACACCATAACTACAACACACAACACATCACACACACCATGCACTAAAACCCTGTTCCTGACAGGGTGGGGCGATATGACCATCAGCTTATAAAGATGTTTTTTTTCCACGCACCCCGCCACCATACAACACACAACCACATCACACACACCATGCACTAAACCATGTTCCTGACAGGTGGGGGCGGTATGACAAGTCTGCTGATAAAGATGTTATTATTTTCCACGCACACGACACCCCATACAACACACAACACATCACACACACCATGCACTAAACCATGTTCCTGACAGGTGGGGGCGATATGACAAGTCTGCTGATAAAGATGTTATTATTTTCCACGCACCGCACACCATACAACACACAACACATCACACACACCATGCACTAAACCATGTTCCTGACAGGTGGGGGCGATATGACAAGTCTGCTGATAAAGATGTTATTATTTTCCACGCACCGCACACCATACAACACACAACACATCACACACACCATGCACTAACCATGTTCCTGACAGGTGGGGGCGGTATGACAAGTCTGCTGATAAAGATGTTATTATTTTCCACGCACCGCACCCATACAACTCACAAACACATCACACACACCATGCACTAAACCATGTTCTGACAGGTGTGGGTCGATATGGACAAGTCTGCTGATAAAGATGTTATTATTTTCCACGCACCGCACACCATACAACACACAACACATCACACACACCATGCACCTAAACCATGTCCTGACAGGTGGGGGGCGATATGACAAGTCTGCTGATAAAGATGGTATTATTTTTCCCACGCACCGCACACCATACAACACACAACACATCACACACACCATGCACTAAACCATGTTCCTGACAGGTGGGGGCGATATGACAAGTCTGCTGATAAAGATGTTATTATTTTCCACGCACCGCACACCATACAACACACAACACATCACACACCACCTGGCACTACACCATGTTCCTGACTGGTGGTGGGTGATATGATTAAGTCTGCTGATAAAGATGTTATTATTTTCCCACGCACCGCACACTATACAAACAAACAACACATCACACACACCATGCACTAAACCATGTTCCTGACAGTGGGGGGCGATATGACAAGTCTGCTGATAAAGATGTTATTATTTTCCACGCACCGCAACACCATACAACAGCACAACACATCACACACACCATGCACTACACCATGTTCCTGACAGGTGGGGCGATATGACAAGTCTGCTGATAAAGATGTTATTATTTTCCACGCACCGCACACCATACAACACACAACACATCACAGCACACCATGCACTAAACCATGTTCCTGACAGAGTTGGGGGCGATTATGGACAAGTCTGCTGATAAAGATGTTATTATTTTCCACGCACCGCACACCATACAACTACACAACACATCACACACACCATGCACTAAACCATGTTCCTGACAGGTGGGGGCGATATGACAGTCTGCTGATAAAGATGTTATTATTTTCCACGCACCGCACACCATACACACACAACACATCACACACACATGCACTAAACCATGTTCCTGACAGGTGGGGGCGATATGACAAGTCTGCTGATAAAGATGTTATTATTTTCCACGCACCGCACACCATACAACACACAACACATCACACAAACACCATGCACTAAACCATGGTTCCTGACTAGGTGGGGGCGATATGACAAGCTCGCTGATAAAGATGTTATTATGTTCCACGCACCGCACACCATACAACACACAACACATCCACACACCACCATGCACTAAACCATGTTCCTGACAGGTGGGGGGCGATATGACAAGTCTGCTGATAAAGATGTTATTATTTCCACGCACCGCAACCATACAACACACAACACATCACACACACCATGCACTACACCATGTTCCCTGACAGGTGGGGGCGATATGACTAGGTCTGCTGATCAAGATGTTATTATTTTCCCACGCACCGCACACCATACAACACACAACACATCACACACACCATGCACTAAAACCATGTTCCTGACAGGTGGGGGCGATAATGACAAGTCTGCTGATAAAGATTGTTATTATTTTCCACGCACCGCACACCATACAACACACAACACATTCACACACACCATGCACTACACCATGTTCCTGACTGTTGGGGCATATGACAAGTAAGCTGAATAAAGATGTTATTATTTCCCGCAGCCGCACACCATAGACAACACACAACACATCACACACCCATGCACTAAACCATTTCCTGACAGGTGGGGGGGCGATAATGACAAGTTCTGCTTATAAAGATGTTATTATTTTTGACACGCACCGACACCATACAACACACACACATCACACACATAACGCCACACAACATCACAGAACACCATGCACTACACCATGTTCCTGACTGGTGGGGGCGGTATGACAAGTCCTGTATGATAAAGATTTATTATTTTTCACGCACCGCACACCATACACACACACACATCACCAGCACACCATGCACTAACCATGTTCCTGACAGGTGGGGCGATATGACGCAGTCTGTTCTGATAGAAGATGTTCTTATTTTCCCACGACCCGCACACCATAAATCCAACACACACACACATCACACACAGCACCATGGCACTAAGCAACCATGTTCCTGACTGGTGGGGGCGATATGACAAGTCAGCTGATAAAGATGTTATTATTTTCCACGCACCGCACACCATACAACACACAACACATCACACACACCATGCACTAAACCATGTTCCTGACAGGTGGGGGCGATATGACAAGTCTGCTGATAAAGATGTTATTATTTTCCACGCACCGCACACCATACAACACACAACAATCACAACACCCCAGCACACAAACATTTTCCTGACAGGTTCCTCGACAGTGGGGGCGATCTGACAGTTCTGTGCTAATAAATATGTTATTATTTCCCACGTCAGCACACACACCTAAGCAACACACACCCATCAAGACACACCAAACACTTACTATTGTTTTCCACACACCATACACCACACACAACACACAACACAGCACACACCACACACCGCACAACATACAACACACAACACATCACACACACCAAACACTTACTATTATTTTCCTATTTTCCACACAACCATACGACCACACAGCAACACACACCAGCACACAACCACACACAGCACCGCACACCATACAAACAAACAACACAATCACACACAACAAAACCCAAACACTTACTTATTATTTTCCACACACACCATACCCACACCAAAACAACAACACACAACAAACAACAGCACAACACCACACACCGCACCAAACCATCAACACCAACAAATCACACACTAAACATACACAACACCATGCACTAAACCTGTTCCTGACCAGGTGGGGGCGATATACAGCCGGCTGATAAAAGCTTTTATTATTTTCCAACGCACCGCACACCATAACAACACAACACACAGACACACCACATCACCAACACACACCAGACAACTTTACTTAATTTTCCACACACATACAACACACCACACACAACAACAACTCAACTGCAACTCCAGCACTAAACCATTTTCCTGACAAGGTGGACAACTTAATAAGTCTGCTGAAGATATCATAGATAGGGCGATATTCAAATTCAATCAGCTGTAAGCCCCCACCCTTCACAATCATCACCAACGCACCCCCCGCCCACCAACACTAAACACATACACTAGCAGGGGGAGCAATACAACAGCAACACGCAACACAAAACAACACAAATCACACACATATAGCACAACACACCACCACGCAAACCACGCACAACACACACCAAACACTTCCTATTATTTTCCACACACCATACACCATACACAGCACACAACACAGCACACAGCACACAACAAACCGCACCCATACACTTTCCTAGTATGTTCCACCACCATACAAACAAACACACCATCCCACACAACCACAAGCCCCCCGTCCATCACACCCACCCACCCAGACACCACACACAACACACAACTCAACACCCACTATACACTAACCCATGCCCCTGGCAGATGGGAGCGATACAACAAGCAAGCTGCTATGCACTAAATCACACACCGCACACCATACAACGCGCACCACACCACATCCACCATACACTAACCCATGCCCCTGCAGATGAGCTATAACAACAAGCAAAGCTGCCTATGCACTAATCACACAACACCCGCACAACACCATAACAACGCGCACCACACCACAGTCCCCCCCATACACTAACCCTGCCCTGGCAATTGGAGCGGTAACAACAAATCAAAGCTGCTAAATGCACTAAATCACACACCGCACACCATACAACGCGCACCACAACCAGACCCAAAGCACACACCACCATAACACTAACCCATGCACCTGCGATGGAGCGGTACAACAAGCAGCTGCTAATGCACTGAAATTCACACAACAACCGCACACCAAACAACGCGCACCACAACACCACAATCCACCATAACACTAACAACCATCCCCTGGCACTGGAGCGATACAACAAGCAGCTGTATGGCACTAATCACACATCACAAAAACACACCCACACCATACAGAACAGCCCACTCACTCACACACCACATCACCATACACTTAATAAAAACCCATGCCCCTGGAGATGGGAGCTGGTACAACAGCCTACAAACGCGCACTCTCAAACACCCACAACACTCACCCACACAGCGCCCACCCCACAATCCACCATAACACTACCCTGCCCCTGGCATGTGGAGCTATAACAACAGCAGATCTGAATGAAGTTCTCACTCACCTGGAGCCCCACACCTTCTCTACTCCTCCTACAACTGAAACACCAACCTCACCTCCACCAACAAACAAACCTCTAATAACCTCCACCCAAAAAAACACACACTAACAACCACACACAGCACCTCACAACTCTACCACACAACAAACGCACCTCCTATTTTTTTTTATTTTTTCCTTTTTTTTTAACCTCCTCATTTTTTCCCTTTTTTTATTTTTTCCCCACACCACACACCACCCCACACAACCGCAACCCCATCACACAAGCCACCGTACCGTACACTACACACAACCATGATGCCCCTGGCAGATGGTAGCGGTACAACAAGCTACGCACTCAATCAAACACCACACAATACACACCACACAACACACAGCGCACCACACCACATCCACCATACACTAACCCATGCCCCTGGCAGATGGGAGCGATACAACAAGCAAGGCCAGAAGGATCTGGAAGGGATGTTTTCAGCTGGTAGCCCCCACCTTCTCTACAATCCTGACGATCGTGACAGCTACGGATGTTATGAAATAGAAGGTAATTGCATGTTTTGTTTGTTTTTAGTTTTGAAATCCCTAGCCCCCACGTTCTCTACAATCCTGACGATCGTGACAGCTACGGATGTTATGGAATAGAAGGTAATTGATTTTGTTTGAAGTTGTGAAAGTAATTTTCACCACTGAGGTGATCGTCTTCCCGACATGGTACTACTACTAGGCGGCGCGCGCGCGCGGCAGCGCGTTGCCGCGCTGGGCCTTATTTGAGACCCGCCTCTGTCGCGTTTCGCGCAGTTTTTTTTTTCAAACAACCCCCCTCGGGCGCAGCGGCGCTCAGTCTTTTTTGCGCTTTTTTTTGCACAAAAGCGCCGACCGATTTTGAAGTTGTGGCGCTTTACTAAAGCGCCCTGACCCCCATTTGGCAAAAAGTAAGTAACCCCGACTCCCTACTCATTACCCTCCTTATCCCGAACACAACCAGTGATAACCGAGTATTCAGATAAATTTTGGCTGAAATACAAGCATATGTAGGGAAACGGCAATTGTTCAATCATAATATGATACCACATGATATCATAATGATTCCGGCATGTCTGACTATGGCATAAAGTTAGAGCACAAAAAAAAAAAACCACACAGCTGTTAGCCCCCCACCTTCTCTCTACAACAAATCATCCCACCACCATACAACAGCAACAACCCAATACAACAACAACCATCCAACAAACAAACCGCGTATAATTTTGCCAACAAAACACCACACACCAATACAAACACCACAACCACAACCCACCCAGTAACAAAAAACACAAACACCACTACACACCACACAGCCACAACACCAGTACAAACACACCCGCAAACAAACCATCACCAACACTCCACCACAAAAGTACAACACCCACCCACATACACACCAGTACAAAACACACCAACCACCACACACACCGTTCAACCCAAAACCACACACAACACCACCACACACCAGTACAAACCACACACCACACAAACCAGTACAGAACCACAACACCCACACAACTCACACCCAGTACAAAAAAACACAAACACCCACACACCACACACCCCAGTACAAACACCCAAACACAAACAGGCCCACACAACACCACCACCAGTACACAAAAACAAACCGACAGCCAAACCCACACAGCCAGTACACAAACAAAACGAAACCCACACACCATTACAACCCACCAGACACCACCACACCAGTACACCATACACCACAAAACATAACACCATACACCATAACAAAACCACACACCATTACATAACCACACACCAGCACACCAGTAACACCAAGAACCACACACCACCCAAACCATACAAACACACACACACACAGCACAACCCAGCAACCATGTACAACAAACCATAGCACCAACACCAACCCACAAACCCATACCCATACACCACACACCCACACACCAGTACCACACAACAAACGCACACAACCACAACAACCAACCAGTACAACACCACAACACCCCACACCCAGTACAACCATACAAAACAAACCTCAACACCATACACCACACACACAAAATCACCACACACCAGTCACCACAAACCCACCATTCACAGGCCCACAACAGACCATATAACAACATACCCCACCACCAACCACAACACCACAAGCTGTAGCCCCACCTTCTCTAAAATCCTGGTGATTGTGATGGCTACGGATTTTGTGAACGAAGAAAGGTATGATAACGCCTGTGGGCGTGGTATTAAAGGGGAGCCCCTGTCTAAACCGTCTGAAGAGAAAAAACAGCTGCTACTTTTAACCCTGACAGTAAATTTTTTAACCTGGGTACTCTAACATTTTGGTCACATCGGCGGTCAGCGCTTGGAGCGCCAATGGTCAAATTGGTCCAGAGCGCTTTTTATGTGTCAAAAAAGCGGCAAACTGGCGCGCTGCGGCGCCCACCGGAGTTGAAAACTGGCGTGAACCGCAATTGAGGGATGCTCTCAAAAGCGTGCGCGAAATCGGGGAGTGTGCCGAGCTTTGGATGGAGGGTACCCTGGTGGCAACCTGGCATGCTGATACCATGGGTAATGGTATGTCATTTTGTTGCGTAAGACAACTATCTTTGGGCTTTGTTCCAAAAGAGCTTTCATTTCTTCAGATATATGTGGGTATCTTGCATTCAATGTGTCAACAATCCTCACCAGTTCATCATCAGTCAATTCTGATTCTTGCATTACAAGTTGAACCATGTCATACAATTCTTTACCTGATGGTGTACCAGAAATATACCTGGACCATGGTAATAGTATTTTATTTGGGTGTAGGGTTTAGGGTTTGGGGGGGGTTTAGGGTTTAGGGTTTAGGGCTGCCATGGTAATAGTATTTTATTTGTTTAGTTGTGAAAGGTATTTCATCCTGCAAGGTGGGTCTCCCGACACAAACCAGCGATACCCAGGATTCAGGTAGGCAACAAAGAGACCAAGGGACGCAGCACCAGCAACTGGCCTTGACACTGCCTCGGGGGTTGGGGGTGCAAACAAGACACACAAACAAGACAGAGGGGAGTCTTTGTTTTCTTCTTTCTTTCTTCTTCTGCTGGTGCTGCAGTCAGCTCAGCAATTGGGCAGGTGGGCAAGACAGCAAGCCAGATTGTTGGGTGGGCAAGACAGATTGTTGGGTGGGCAAGACAACAAGCCAGATTGTTGGGTGGGCAAGACAGATTGTTGGGTGGGCAAGACAACAAGCCAGATTGTTGGGTGGGCCAGAACGATTGTGGGTGGCAAGCAGAAATTGGTTGGGTGGGCAAGACAACAAGGCAGATTGTTGGGTGGGCAAGACAGATTGTTGGGTGGGCAAGACAACAGCTCAGATTGTTTGGTTGGGCAAGCAAGATTTTTGGTGGGCAAGACACGTTGTTGGGTGGGCAGACTATTGTTTGTGGATGGGAAGACAATTGTTTTGTGTGTCAAAGACCAGATTGTGTGGGGGCAAGACGATTGTTGTGGTGGGCAAGAGACAGATGTTTGTGTGTGCTGCAGATTGTTTGTGTGGGCAAACAGATTTGTTGTGGTGGGCAAGACAGATTGTTGTGGTGGGCAAGACAGCAAGCCAGATTGTTGTGGTGGGCAAGACAGATTGTTGGGTGGGCAAGACAGATTGTTGTGGTGGGCAAGACAGCAAGCCAGTGTGGGGTTGGCAAGAACGCAAGCCCAGAGTGTTGGGTGGCAGAACCAGCAAAGCCAAGTGTGGGTGGGGGCAGACACAAGCCAGAGTGTTGGTGGGGCAAGACAGCAAGCCAGAGTGTTGGGTGGGCAAGACAGCAAGCCAGAGGGTTGGGTGGGCAAGACAGCAAGCCAGAGGGTTGGGTGGGCAAGACAGCAAGCCAGAGTGTTGGGTGGGCAAGACGCAAAGCCCGAGTGTTGGGGTGTCAATACAGCACATCAAGTGTTGGGTGGGCAAGACAGCAAGCCAGAGTGTTGGGTGGGCAAGACAGCAGTGTTGGGTGGGCAAGACAGACAAGCCAGATTGTTTGGTGGGCAAGACAGCAAGCCAGATTGTTGTGGGGAAAGAAAACAAGCAAGCCCCAGATTGTTGTGGGTGGTCAGAACAGCAAGCCAGGATTGTTGTGGTGGGGCAAGACCGCAAGCCAATTGTTTTCGGTGGGCAAGACCGCAGCCAGAATTGGTTGTGGTGGGCAAGACAGCAATCCAGATTGTTGTGGTGGCAAACCCGCAATCCAGATTGTTGTTGGTGGGCAGACGCAAGCCAGATTGTTTGTGGTGTGCAAGACAGCAAGCCAGATTTGTTGTGGTGTCAGAAAGCAAGGCCAGATTGTTGTGGGTGGGCACAAGACAGCAAGCCAGATTGTTGGTGGGCAGACAGCACGCCAGATTGTTGTTGGTGGCAGACAGCAGTCCAGATTGTTGTGGTCGGCAAGCCGCAAATCCATATTGTTGTGGTTGGCAAACAGCAAGCCAGATTGTTGTGGTGGGCAAGACAGCAAGCCAGATTGTTGTGGTGGGCAAGACAGCAGACAGATTTTTTGTGTGGCAAGACAGCCAAGCCGATTGGTGTGTGGGGCAGACAGCAAGCCAGATTGGTTGTGGTGGGGCAAGACAGGCAAGCCACGATTGTTGTGGTGGGCAGAACAAGCAAGCCAGATTGTTGTGGTGGGCAAGACAGCAAGCCAGATTGTTGTGGTGGGCAAGACAGCAAGCCAGATTGTTGTGGTGGGCAAGACAGCAAGCCAGATTGTTGTGGTGGGCAAGACAGCAAGCCAGATTGTTGTGGTGGGCAAGACAGCAAGCCAAATTGTTGAAATACAAGCTATATGTAGGGAACGGTAATATGTCATCATATGATACAACATGATATCATATGATGCCGGCAGTCTGACTAGGCTAAAGTTACCATTTATATACAATATCATTTGATGCAGTTTGTATGATATCATATGATGCCGGCAGTCTGACTAGGCTAAAGTTACAACTTTTATACAATAGCATTTTATGCAGTTTGTATGATATTATATGATGCCGGCAGTCTGACAAGGCTAAAGTTACGATGTATATATACTTGCCTTTGCTCTATATCATATGATATCATACTGGCCTTTGGTCTCATATGATATCATACTGGCCTTTGGTCTCATATGATATCATACTGGCCTTTGGTCGCATATGATATCATACTGGCATTGGGTCTACATCATATGATCTCATCACTGGTATTGGGTCTAACAACATCATAATTATATCATACTGCGGCATTGGGTCTCATTCATAATATCATACTGTCCCTTTGGTCTAACATCATATTATAATCATAACTGGCATGTTTTGGGTCTACATCATATGATATCATACTGGCCTTTGGTCTAAATCGTATGATATGCCGATCCCTATATAACAGCCCATGGCAAACTCAGAGGGGGGAGTGGATATGTGATATAATATGAAGAGGGGAGAGATAATAGAGCGAGAGAGGAGAGAGAGAGGAGGGAGAGAAGACGAGAGAGAGAGAGAAAAAATAGCCTGAGGTTCCAGACTCATAGCCTTTCGACCTGACTCGCGCATCATGGAGCAAATGCTCTTCGCCACGCACACACCCCTTGCTGAGGGTCAACCGAGGCAAGGAAGACACACCATCATTCACACCCTTAGGGATGATCTCCAAGCCACCAACATGTCTCCGAATAATGGGTACCTACTGGCCCAAGACAGGACAAGCTTGAGGGCGGACATCAAAGACGCCTTAGACATAGACACATAGAATGACAATTATAGAAACTAGCACCTTCTGGCTTAATTTGCCTATGTTGGTTTTTGTACGCTTAGACATTTAGATTATTTTCTGGGCTAGAACTTTGCCTTTGGAATTTGTTTCAATCTTTTTTAATGGAATGAGTTTTTTTTGTTACAGAGGCCCCCCCCCCCCCCCCCCCTCCGCCCCCCCTTCTCACTAGATCTAGTTATTGGCTTACGTAACTTTCTCAATAATAGGGTTGACTAGATGACTTATTCCTAATGACATTTTTTGTGTTTCTTTATTACTGTGTGGCTGGACCGCAATTACATTGTGTAACACCGTTAACCAGAGAGAGAGAGAGAGAGAGAGAGAGAAAGAGAGAGAGAGAGAGAGAGAGAGACCGCAATTAAATTGTGTAACACCGTTAACCAGAGAGAGAGAGAGAAAGAGAAAGAGAGAGACAGAGAGGGTGTATCTGGTGATGGCTGTGTGTGTTGCAGTAGTGGGGCCCTGCCATGGCTGGGTGGGTGGTGGTGGTGCACTAAGGTGCACTACACCTCCTTTGTGTGTGTAGTGTTGTGTGTGGTTGGGGGGAAAGTGGGTTGTGTGATATGAATCATGGAAGAGAGAGAGATAGAGAGATAGAGAGGGAGAGAGAGACCGCATTTTAGTGTGTAAACGTTAACAGAGAGGTATAGAAAAGATGAGAGAACAGAGAAGGGTGGTATCTGTTGATGGCGTGTTGTTGCAGTAGTGGGGCCCTGCCATGGCTGGGTGGGTGGTGGTGGTGCACTACCACGTCTGTGTGTGGGTAGTGGTGTGTGGTGTACGGAGGGGAAATTGGACATGTGATATGATATGGAAGAGAGAGACAGACAGACAGACAGACAGACACTGGTGCACTGCCAAGTCTGTGTGTGGGCAGTGGAGCATAACCATGGCTGTGTTTTGAGAAATCCTTGGAGGGGAAAGTGGATGTGTGATATGATATGGAAGAGAGGGAGAGAGAGAGAGAGAGAGAGAGAGAGAGAGAGAGAGAGAGAGAGAAGGGGGGGGGGGGGAGAGATTACTGTGTGGCTGGACCGCAATTACATTGTATAACACCGTTAACCAGAGAGTGAGTGAGGGGGAGGGGACTGTTCCCTCCCTTCTCCCGAACAAAAACAAAAACAAAAATAAATCAGCCAGCATCACAACCACAACAAGTACAACAACAAACATACAACAGCCAGCACCACCAGCACCACCAGCACCACAACCACCACAACCACAACCACAACAAGTACAACAACAAACATACAACAGCCAGCACCACCACCACCAGCACCAGCACCACAACCACCACAACCACAACCACCACAACCACAACAAGTACAACAACAAACATACAACAGCCAGCACCACCACCACCACCACCACCACAATTACACAACCACAACCACAACAAGTAATAACACCAACATACAACAGCCGCACCACCTACCACCACCACCGACCACAACAACAATAACAACACCTCACAAAATCACCTACAGCAATAACAACAAAACAGCCAGCACCACAACCACCACAACAACAACACCTACAACAACAACAACACAACAGCCAGCACCACCACAACACCCCTCACACCACCACAACAACACAACAACAACACACAACAGCAGCACACAACAACAACCCACCACAACACACCTCAACAAAACACCAACAACAAACACACAGCAACAAACTACAACGCACCACAACAGCCAGCACCACAAACACCACCACCCAACACACCCCTACACACCACAACAACAACAACAACACCAACCATCAACAACAACACACAGCAACCACACACAACACACCACAACACAAGCCTAGCACCACAAACACCACCACCACAACACATCCTCCAACAACATACCTACAACAACAACAACAACAACAACAACAACAACAACAACCAACAGCCAGCACCACAAAACACAACCACCACCTTACACACCTACAACACAACCCAACACCACCACAACACAGCAACCACCACAACAACCAGCCAGCAACCACAAACAAAAACCCCCACAACCCACCTACAACCCCAACAACAACAACACAACAACAACACCACAGCACACACAACAACACAGGCAGCAACAACAACAACAACACAACACAACAGCCAGGCACAGCGACACCACCACCACAACACACCTACAACACACCCCTACACACAAACAACACAACAACAACCACAACAAACAACACAACAGCCCACACAACCCACCACCACAACAACCTAACAGCAACACAACACAACATCAACACAACACACCAACACAACATCCGCACCACCACACCACCACCACAACACAACACAACACAACAGCCAGCACCACAAGTACCACAACAACAACAACAACACCTACAAGACCACAAACTCAGGGCCCCCGTCGGTGAAACGATTGTTTGTTCAGTTCATCAGTGCGTTTTCTTTTTAAGCCCTTCCAACACGGTTGGGCAAGTCTCTTGAGCCTATTTGGCCAACCCATGGACTGTAACGTACTTACAACACCAACAACTGCATTGCAGCTCTCAACGGACGCTGTGTTGGGAAATCACCCAAACCTATGGAGATAGTATTATCATCAAAATACTAGGTTGTTCTTAGTAGTAGTAGAAATAGTTGTACTGGTATGCTAAATATACCTGTGTGGGTCTGGGTTACCCCCTCCAACTTCAAACACACTAAGATCTAAGCATCTAGTACCCACTACTATGTGTTTGTACAACAACAACAACAACAACAACAACAGCCATCACCACAAGCACCACCACAACAACACCTACAACCTACACCAACCTATAACCTACACCTACCTACAACCTACATCTACCTACACCTACCTACAACCTACACCTACCTACACCTACCTACACCTACCTACAACCGACACCTACATACACCCTACATACACCTACATACAACCTACACCTACCTACACCTACCTACAACCTACACCTACCTACACCTACCTGCAAACCTACTTACCTCACCCTACCTATACACCATACACTACCTACACCTACTTTAACAACCTACACCTACCTCCACCTCTACCTACACCTACATAACCTACATCACCCTACATAACCTACACCTACATACCCTACATAACACCCCTACACCAGGCCTACAACATACACACCAAAAACTGCATTGCAGCTCTCCATGGACGCTCTATTGGGAAGACGCCAAAACCGGGGTGTGCGACGAATCGCGTCGTCTTTGAACCTATGTTGGAGCTGTACATGTATACAGGAAAGCACCGGCGAGTGCGTAGAAGTGGACCCCCTCCCGATCCTACGAGGAGGATTGGCAGATGAAAAGTTTGTTTGATGTTTTGGTAGAGGTGTTCATGGAACAGAGAGAGCTCCTCCACCAGCGAGCGCTGAATTAAATCTCCTGATCCTAGCAAAAAGCTTGGCAGATGACAAGCCTGTTTCAAGCTATGGTAGAGCTGTACATATACCGCGATTCAAGCTATGGTAGGGCTGTACATCTACCGGCGATTCAAGCTAAGGTAGGGCTGTACATCTAACCCTCCGGCGATTCAAGCTCTGGTGGGCTGTACATCTACCGCGATTCAAGCTATGGTCGGCTTCACATCTACCGCGGTTTTTCTTCAAGCTATGGTAGGGCTGTACATCTACCGGCGATTCAAGCTATGGTAGGGCTGTACATAATCTACCGGCGATTCAAGCTATGGTAGGGCTGTACATATACCGGCGATTCAAGCTATGGTAGGGCTGTACATATACCGACGATGACGCCAAAGTAAACCTCCTCCTGATCCTAGCAATTACATTACATTACATTACATTACATGTTAAAGTCTACTTGACACCGCGAGGGTGTATGAGACTCTGTGCTTTAAACAAAAAGAAAAAGCACCCACAAAGCAAAAAACCCCATTACATCAGGGGTGTGTCGAGGACAAACAAACCAAACTCCCAACCACCGTTTTGGTGGCGTAGGTATTAAACCCCTTAGAGCAGGACCCAGATCTCAACCACTTACAGTGGCGGAGGTAAGAAGCTAACAAATGAGAAGTCTCAAGAAGAAAAAAAAAGGGATAATAAATTACGGTGCCACTAAGCAGTCCAGGGCTTCCTGTCTTGCTATTCTACAAGTAGAAAGATAGTCGGCTAGGTTGCTCCAAAAAGACTTAGTGCCATTTCCATTCATAAAGGTTGAATGTGGAATGCGATTCCACCTTCATACGTTAAGTCGGTATCCTCATGGACATGCTAATAAATATCTGTAAACAGATTCTGGTAGCGGAAGGGCGAGATCATTATAAAAAGGGCACTCAAAACATTAGCATTTAATCCTCAGTTTTTCGGAACCCACCATCTTGAAAAGTGCTCATTGAGCGGGAGGGATGTGTGCTCACCACCACCCTAATTCTTCTTGTGTTCAGCCAATGGGAACCATTCTTAACTTGTGCTATAGAACGAATCTGATCTGCTTATGTAAGGGGAGGTAAAGGGAATCAAGCCATTCTCAACATTGCTGTTGGCTGCGAACCATTTTTGGTATCGGAGGGTTTTTGTAAAGCCAACCCTCTCTCATCAGGGAGGTCTCTAAATGCATTGGTGTCAATTGGGACTTAAACTCCATGACTCAAAAATTCAGACATAATACCTTCGACATACGACAGCCTCCCACATGTTGATGTTGTTACTGGATCCTAGCTTGTGGAGAGCACAACGCAAAGTAATGAACCCAGCAGTGTTGGAGATCAAAAGCATTCATCAAGAGCCATTCTAATGAGCTCCTCAGGTTTCTTTTGTTATGGCCTGGTTCAGAAGCGCAAAGCTTGTTTCAGCCAAGAAAAACACAACGGGGTTTACCCCAGCTCTTCCAGATATATAGATGTAGTTAGATTGGCAAACACCAAACATTGTTTAATATACCTCTATTGCCATTTCTCACAAGCATGTCATTTGAGATAAGTGTGTTGTTCAGAATAGAAGGAGCCCACACCTCACAGCCAAAAATTTCAGGATAGGTTGTACAAGAGAATCAAAAAGGTGCGGTGAGGATCAATAAGTGTATATCTCCCTAGTATGGCATCGCCTACGAAGCATGTGGTGTGCCTTTGCGGCCTTAGTGAGCATCCTAGAAAGCAGCTTTTGCACGATTGCTTGAGTCACCATCCACATAAGAGGGAGCCCAAGGAGAGAGGAAAAAAAAGGGGGGGGGGGGGAAAAATAAAAAAAAGAGAAAAAAAAAAAGAAAAAAAAAAAGGGGGGGAAAGGGGGAAAGGGGAAAAAAAAGGTGCGGGGGGGAGGGGGGGGGGGGGGGAAAAGGCATAAAAATTACATAGAAAGATATATAAATATAATATGAATAATAAAAAAAAGAAGAATACATAATTAAGATTATAAATATTTTACAATAGATTATAAAATAAGATATCAAATTATAATAAAAAAAAAAACAAAAAATTTTTTTTTTTAAAAAGATAAGACCGGAGAGAGGTAACAAAAAGGGGAGGGGGTTTTAAAAAAAAAGATATTATCATCTAAAAAAACAAAAAAAGATCATGGATATAATATTATAGAATATATAAAAAAAAAGCTTTTTGATATAGCATATGAAATATAAATATCTTTATAGAAGAAAGTAAGATAGGAAAAGAAGGGAAAAAAAGGAAAAAAAAAAAAGAAAAAGTATATATATAGAATTCTATTATAAGGAACTAGGAATATAAAATCAGTGAGTAAAAGGGGGGGTTGGGAAAAACAAGGAAAAAAAGAAAAAAAAAAAAAGGGGGGGAAAAAAAGTAATTAAATTGAATAATGGAATATTATGCCAATATTTAGTAGAAAAAAAAAAAAAAAAGGGGTGAAAAAAAAAAAAAAAAAGGAACGGTGGGGGGAGAAAAAGTGAAAAAAATAAAAAAAAAAAAGATATATATCTTGATTAATATATTAAATAAAATATATTATAAAATATATATAGTCTATAGAAAAAAAAAAAAGATAATTAATTGTAGAAAGTTTTGTGCTCCATCATAGCAAATTGGTAATTCAGGAATCATGGCGGGCTTCATCACAGAATTGTTGTTGAAAAGAAACAATCTCAGTTTTCTTTATATTCAAGCCAATCTTCGTAGCACTCGCAGAAATCTCTCAGGCAGTCAAGCATCGCTTGCAATCTGCCGGGGATTCTTGCCATTAAGCTAGGTCATCCGCAGAAAGTAAACAGGTGCAGGAATCTTTCCCCTAAGCTCCAGCCCCTACATTTGGGGAGCTTGGATTGGAGAACACGATTCAATTCTATCAATGAACAGACCCGAATAGGAGTGGGGATAGGGGGTCTCTGTGTAACTCTACACGGGATGGAAAGGAGGATCCAATGTCCCCATGTAGGCGAACTTGGAAAACAAAACATGATTATAATGGACTTCAGATACTGAGATAGGGGTCCTGACTCATAGCCTTGCTAAGGCAGTCCAAGAGCAAGTCGCTGTTGACCCAATCATAAGCCTTATTGAAATCAACAAAAAGCCACAAGAGTGTTTTTTTCTTTCGTCTCATTTATCAAATATGGGTAAGAATGAATGATGCATCTGCAGTACCCCTACCACTTCTAAATCCATATTGGCCAGCGGCTCTGAGGCTTGGCATATTGGCCAGCGGCTCTGAGGCTTGGCATATCAAAAGTTTGCTTGATGTTTTGGTGGAGGTGTTCCTGGAACAGTGAGCTCCTCCCCCAGCGTTTACGATTAGTTGACCTCCTCCTGATCCTATGAGGAGGCTTGGCAGATGACACGTGTGTTTGAAGCTATGGTAGAGCTGTACATATGCCCGGCGATTACGATTAGTTTACCTCCTCCTGATCCTAGCAAGAAGCTTGACATCAGGGTACTACTTCTTGCCAAATTGGCCAGCGCTTAAAGCACACAAACGTTAAATTTGTCAGCGCTTTTTAGTGCAAAAAGCGCAAAAACTGCGCGCTGCGCCCACAAGGGGGTTGGAAAAACTGTGCGAATCGCGCAGAGGGGTTCAAAAAGGCAGCGCGGCACCGCGTTGCCATGCGCGCTTAGTAGTACCCTGCTTGGCATATGAAAAGTTGGTTGAATGTTTTGGTGGAGGTGTTCATGGAACAGAGAGCTCCTCCACCAGCGAGCGCCGAAGTAAATCTCCTCCTGATCCTAGCATGAAGCCTGGCAGATGACAAGTCTGTTTCAAGCTATGGTAGGGCTGTACATGTACCGGCGATTCAAGCTATGGTAGGGCTGTACATGTACTGGCAATTCAAGCTATGGTAGGGCTGTACATGTACCGGCGATTCAAGCTATGGTAGGGCTGTACATGTACTGGCAATTCAAGCTATGGTAGGGCTGTACATGTACCGGCGATTCAAGCTATGGTAGGGCTGTACATGTACTGGCGATTCAAGCTATGGTAGGGCTGTACATGTACCGGCGATTCATGCTATGGTAGGGCTGTACATGTACTGGCGATTCAAGCTATGTAGGGCTGTACATTGTACTGGCAATTCAGATATGGTAGGGCTGTACATGGTAACGGCGGATTTAAGCTATGGTAGGGCTGTACATGTACTGGCTATTTTTCAAGTATGGTAGGGGGCGGTAAAGTACCGGCGTTCAAGCTATGGTAGGGTGTAATGTACTGGCGATTCAAGCTATGGTAGGGCTGTACATGTACTGGCAATTCAAGCTATGGTAGGGCTGTACATGTACTGGCGATTCAAGCTATGGTAGGGCTGTACATGTACTGGCAATTCAAGCTATGGTAGGGCTGTACATATACTGGCAATTCAAGCTATGGTAGGGCTGTACATGTACTGGCGATTACGCCGGAGTAAACCTCCTCCTAATCCTAGAAAGAAGCTTAGCAGATGACAAGTGTGTTTTGTGTTTTTTTTAGAGCTGTACGTGTAACGGTGATTACGCCGAAGTGGACCTCCTCCTGATCTCAGCATGAAGCTTGGCAGATGAAAAGTCTGTTTGAAGCTATGGTAGAGCTGTACATTTACCGGCGATTGCGGTAGGGAGGTTGACCTCCTTCTGATCCTAGCAAGAAGCTTGGCAGATGAAAAGTAATGATAACGCCTGGTGGTGGGGCATGGTTTTAAGGGAGCCCCGTCTTCCGGCAGTAGGAAACGCGCTGGTATTTTACCTGGACAAAGCTACCATGGCGGATGACAGCGAACGCGAACAATGAAGCGCACCCGTAGGGATTCGAACCCTGCACCTTATTTCAACGACCTCTACCATTGAGCCTATCATCGAGACGGGAATACGGGATTTGGTAAATGGAAAGTCTGTTTGATTCTATGGTGGAGCTGTGAGAGAGAGGGTTCGTTACATAAACTTAGCAAATCACTGCCGAGACTGGACAGCAGCACAGCCTGCCGACTATCCAATTGTATAACACGGAAGCACGAGGGTTTTGAAGGCACCCCCACAAACATGAAAACAAACTAGGTAAAGTCCATCAAAAGGAAACAAACTAGAGGCGGAAAGGGGAGGGATGCAAAGGTATGCATACCAGAACACCAAGCCCACGAACAAGAGAGGAAGGCCGAACTAAAAGAACTAAAAAACACCCAAGGGCATGCGCTATGAGCACCTTAATATGCAGCGATAATGCCCTCGAAGGGAGAAAGCAAAAGTCAACCCAACATAACCAACTTGCAGAAAAGGACCGGAGAGCCAAGGATGATAACCATAGATACCCCTTGAAGGAAAGGGGGAGTCCAGCCGAAAAACAGAGAGGCCAGAAACTAACCTAGCAAGACTCAGGAAGGAGGCTTATGAAGAGCGGAAAGGGGAGCGTGAAGGGGAGGGATGCCGAGACAGGCAATCCAAAGCACTAAGCCCAACAAACACAAGAGAAGAGGGCCGAGCCAAAAAAGCTGAAGACCAATCAAGGGCACACGCTATGAGCACCTTTAAATGCAGCGATAATGCCCCTAACAGAAAAAACGCAAGTCAACCCAGCACCACCTTCTTGCAAATAAGGACAAGAGTGCATAGGAGAACAACCAAACACACCCCAAGGAGTAAAGGGAGAATCCAGACTAAACGCAGAGAGTCCACAAAACCAAGTTAATAAGACTCCGCAAGCACGCACAAACATTTAAGATAAAGGAATGCACCCCCGTTGACAGAGCAGACCTGTTGGCTATATGCAGCCAACACACAGCCTTGCTAGAAAGGCTACAAACTTACATGATCAATTACATTACATTACATTACATTACATTACATTACATTACATTACATTACATTACATTACATTACATTACATTACATTACGTTACATTACGTTACATGACGTTACGTTACGTTACGTTACGTTACGTTACGTTACGTTACATTACGTTATATTACGTTACCTTACCTTACCTTACCTTACCTTACCTTACCTTACCTTACCTTACCTTACCTCACCTTACCTTACCTTACCTTACCTTACCTTACCTTACCTTACCTTACCTTACCTTACCTTACCTTACCTTACCTTACCTTACCTACTTTACATTACATTACATTACATTACATTACATTACATTACATTACATTACATTACATTACATTACATTACATTACATTACATTACATTACATTGATCAATTGCTGTACATGATCAATTCGGGGCCAGTTTGAGGTATTGAAATTGAAATTGAAATTGTTACATCCATGTAACACAGTTACTCACAGGACGTGATCTTAAGGACACCACAGCGTAAGCCGGAGCTAGCTATAGTCACCGTAGGACCACAGTTTTAGGTATTATATATGAAAGATCTGTATATAGATCGGTATATAGATCTAGATCTGCCATGCCGTCATCATATATCTCAGCGGGAGAGGACTCCTTGGCCTAGCGGTCCAAGGCGCTAGATTCAGGTGCTAGTTCGTAAGATAAGTCGGACAATACAATTTTCCCCTAGGAGCCCTCTCCTAGGAGCGAAATCTGGTACTGAAGTGATGCCCGAAAAAGGGGCGAGTGCAGAAGCAGGGCAGAACTTGTGGAATCCAGGTTTCCTGCACCTTGTACGGCTATTGGCTGCTGTATATGCTGCGAGAGGGCTTGCAGCTTCTATTCTAATGCGTGAAGGCCAAGAGGGCGAAATCTGGTAGCGAAGAGGTGCCCTGAAAAGTTTATGGAAGGATATTGTGACATACGGTACTCAGGTTAATGTTTTGAAGGAAGGCTATTGTTACATACTGAGGTTGAGGTTTTGAAAGAAGGCTATTGTTACATACCGTACGGTACTCGGCAAAAATCAATTATGGTTTTATTGAGAGGAAATTGTTACATACTCACCAAAAATCAATGCCGAAACTGAACAGCGCCGGGGTAGCTGGACAGTTTTATATGAATAATGAATAAAAACAGCTATAGGTATTATATACGACAGATCTGCCTCGATTTTAGCAACTATCTCAGCGGGAGAGGACTCTTTGGCCGAGCGGTCTAAGGCGCTAGCTTCAGGTGCTAGTTCGCAAGAGAGTGGGATCAAATCCCACAGTAGTCATCTGCACGAACTTCCCGGTTCTGAGACCTTTTTCCTCGTTGTTTGTCAGCCGTTACTTACGACAGGTTGAGGTAGTCGTTCTCGTGCGCGATACCGATTCGCCATTTGTTCTTCAACGCCTTGCGCCTTCCGCAATGGATGAAAGGACGCAAAGACCTTTTCCTCATCGTTTTTACCCGGACTTGCTCTTACACGTTTTCGCGGCAACCTGGAGGCGCTGAGCTTTGTCTAGTGCATCGTACTGACTAACATCCAATGTACAAACTATCCGATAGTGAACCGTTTTCTGTTGTACACTCTTAAGTACAAATTGCGCCCCGATATCCTCTTCCTTTCCGGTCTCTCCCCTTTTGACGCCCCCTCCCACGACGCCACACTCACCCCGTCAGAACTTTCCACCCTCCAAGCCGCCCACACTGTCTATCTCTGTGAACTCACATACACTTGGGACGCCCGCTATCATACCACCCTTGCCATTAAACGCGCTCAGCATTCCACCCTCCGTTCGGCTCTTCTCGCTGCTGGTTGGCGGGTCATCTCCCCGGACCCCATCATCCTCGGCTCCTTCGGTACCCTCTTCGCCTCCCTTATTCCCATTTTTTCTTCTCTGGGTATCCATCCTACTGACACCACCCGCCTCCTCCACTCCCTCCACCTGCACGCCGTCCGATGCGCACATACCAATGTGTGTACCCGCCGGCGCATGGAATCTGCTACACACTCGTCCCACACTCCTTCTTCCGCCACCGGCTATCGTGGGGGGTACCGCCCCCCCTAGCCACCCCCCCGGTTTGATGGTGTTGTCCGAGGACCCCCTTTGGACAGCTTCCTTAATCACGCCGAATTGGCGTACTGCTTTTTAGATTAGCTTAGCTAGTCTATAAGCTTTGGGTTCCTCGTCTTTCTTTTCTTTTACTTTACTCTTTGTCACTCTTTTTGTTCCTTTTCCTTCTCGAATCTAGGGTATAGCATCCTTCCTGTCAAGAAACCGCCACGTGTTTAAATGGCCACGAGTTCACAACCAGGTGTTACTAGATGACGCTGGCATCGTCCGAAACCATTGGACCGGCAGGAAGGAATGGCGCATGTGTAGATGTAGGCGCAGGCGCAAACGCAGGAAGTGATTAGCGAGGTCGGAGACTAATCTAAACGAGGCTGATAAGGAAGCCTATCCATATTTGACACAGTCGTTACAGTAGGATAACACACGAACAACACGAGACTGGACGCATTAGTTTCCAGAGAAGATGAAGTCTGGATATTTTGTTGCGAATAATTTTGCTCGCTCCGTACTTTTCTAGTGTCTGCGCCTGCAATTCGCATGCGCTATGCAGTACCTACGAATTAACCGGTAAAAGAAGATGTGAAGGAGCAGGACCTGGCGCATGGTGAAATGATGAGCGAGGAGAGAGATAGGCGCAACCTCTCAGCCTCGAGACGTCCCACGACAACCTGCATGCTCCATGAAAACACTGGACGAGGCTGTATAGATTGCCTCGCCATTGATGAAAGAGACGTACCTGCAGGGTATTACTCGGGAACAAACGAGACTGAGTACGCTTATTGTTTCAGAAATAATGAAGTCGTGAGATTTTGTATCTCTTCACTCGTTTCCTACTTCTGTAGCGCCTGCGCCTGCAGCTCGCATGGATAGAAGAAGGCCAAGACCGCACCAGCACCAACTCATGGGATCGAGGTAGGTAACAGGCTCCATCAACTCCGCCATTGAAGAAGGGTTGAGCACCAGAATTTTGCTAGGCACGAAGCAAGGTGTTCGCATGATTGGAATAATTGTCGAATTACAAGGTGTTGCGAGTATCTCCCCAAGCACCTGCACCTGCTGCTACGATGCGCCATGCGGCAGCTGAAATTTCGATGAAAGACCGAAGCTGGAAATGAGGCTCCAGCACCTCCACCATTAAACGAGGCTAGAGCAACTCAGACAGAAATGATTCTGCCCGAATGATTGTGCAAGTTCATAGGTTGTTGCTACTATTTCCCCCTCGCTCCCCCACTTATCAAGCGCATGCGCCTCCAGTAGCATGCGCCATTCGGCACGTAGAAGTTCATAAATTCGCTCGTGCCCAGGTCTTGCCGGTCAACTGGTTTCGGACATTGCCAGCGTTATCTCCTAAACCCCACTCAACACGTGGCACTTGCACCGTTGGCAGACAGTTGGCTTGTGGCATATCTCCTGTTTCCTGCTTTTCATTAACGGCGAAGCCTCCTCGCCCCCCCCCCCCCCCCCTGGAAGCTAATCTTCCTCGGCCACTACGTGCCGGCTGTCTTTTCTTTTCTTTTCAGTACGATGCACTAGACAAAGCTCAGCGCCTCCTGGTTGCCGCGAAAACGTGTAAGAGCAAATCCGGGTAAAAACGATGAGGAAAAGGCCTTTGCGTCCTTTCATCCATTGTGGAAGGCGCAAGGCGTTGAAGGACAAATAGCGAATCGGATCGCGCACGCAGCTAACTCACCAGATGTAAACGTACGCTACGCTTAGGTACAAATCC
This sequence comes from Chlamydomonas sp. ICE-L, assembly GCA_013435795.1. Classification (NCBI taxonomy): domain Eukaryota; kingdom Viridiplantae; phylum Chlorophyta; class Chlorophyceae; order Chlamydomonadales; family Chlamydomonadaceae; genus Chlamydomonas; species Chlamydomonas sp. ICE-L. The sequence continues at coordinate 975,375 of JACBWV010000483.1, forward strand.
TATGCGTGGCGTACGTTTGCCCGACGGCATCCATAGCCCCAACGTACGCGTAGCATACGTTCGCCCACCTCGAAGCCAACTCAAACGTATGCTATGCATACGTTCGCCCCATGGCATAACCAGCCCAAACGTATGCACAGCCTACGTTTGCCCCAGCTCGAAGCCAACCCGAACGTACGCCTGGCATACGTTCGCCCCACCCCAAAGCCAACCCAAACGTGTGAATTGCATACGTTCGCCCCCACGGCATAACCAGCCCAGACGTATGCCTGGCATACGTTTGCCCCACCTCGAAACCAACCCAAACGTGTTCATAGCATACGTTCGCCCCACCGCATAACCAGCCCATACGTATGCTATGCGTACGTTCGCCCCACCTCGATACCAGCCCAAACGTACGCATAGCATACGTTCTTCCCACCGTGAAACCAGCCCAAACGTACGCCTAGCATACGTTAGTCCCACCTCGAAGCCAACCCAGACGTATGCACAGCATACGTTCGCCCCGCGGCATAACCAGCCCAAACGTATGCATAGCATACGTTCGTCCCACTTTGAAACCAGCCCAAACGTACGCATATCATACGTTCGTCCAACGGATTAACCAACCCAAACGTATGCATTTTATACGTTCGCCCCACCTCGCAACCAGCTCAAACGTGTGCATAGCCGAACCTGGGGGAGTGGGGGGACCCTGCCATGGCTGCATCGGGGTTTGGTGGGCACTGCCATGGCTGTGAAAGGGTTGGGGGGGCCCTGCCATGGCTGCGTAGGGGTTGGGGGGCCCTGCAAGGCTGCAATGGCTGTGAAGGGGTTGGGGGGGCCCTGCCATGGCTGTGAAGGGTTGGGGGGGGCCCTGCCATAGCCGTGTAGGGGAGGAGGGGCACTGCCATGGATGTGTAGGGGTGAGGGGTTTCTGTCATGGCTTTGGAGGGGTTGATGGGGCCCTGCCATGGCTGTGTTGGGTTGGGTTGGTTGGGGGGGGGGGGGGGGGGGGGGGCTGCCATACATGGCTTCTGCAGGGGTGGGGGGGGCCCTGCCATGGATGTGTAGGGGAGGAAGGGCACTGCCATGGCTTTGGATGGGTTGATGGGGCCCTGCCATGGCTGTGTTGGGGTGGGGGGTCCTGCCATGGTTTGCAGGGGTGGGGGGGCCCTGCCATGGATGTGACGGGGAGGATGGGCACTGCCATGGATGTGTAGGGGTGAGGGGGCTCTGCCATGGCTTTGGATGGGTGGGTGGGCACTAGCATGGCTGTGTAGGGGTGGGGGGGGCACTGCCATGGCTGCATAGGGATCAGTGGGCACTAATTACTGCTCATGGCTGTGAAGGGGTTTGGGGGGCACTGCCATGGCTGCGCAGGGGTTGAGGGGGCACTACATGGCTGTGTAGGGGGAGGAGGCACTGCCATGATGTGTAGGGGTGGGGGTGGCACTGCCATGGCTTGTATTGGGGAGGGGGCACTGCTATTTAGGGTCCGGGTGGACGGCATGGCTGTTAGGGGTTGGGGGGTCCTGCCATGGCTGTGAGGGTTGGGGGGTCATGCTATAGGCTGTATTGGGGTGTGGGGGGGCCTGCTATTGCTGTGTAGGTAGGGGGGAGCACTGCCATGGCGTGTAGGGTGGGGGGGCACTGCATGCGATGGCCATGTAGGGTTGGGGGGGCAAACTGGCCATGGATAGTGGGGAGGGGGGGCATGCCACGGCTGTGCATGTGTTGTGCTTTGTGGGGTAAAAACTGCCATGGCTTGAAGGGGTTTGGAAGGGCACACTGCCAATTCTGTGTCAGGGGTTGGCGGGGGGGCACTGCCAAGTCTGTGTTAGGGGTGGAGGGGCACTTCCATGGCTGGGTGTGGTGGAGGGGCACTGCCCATGGCTGTGTAAGGGGTTGGGGGGTCCTGCCGATTGCTGTGGAGGGGTTGGGAGGAACTGTCATGGGCTTTTGTAGGGTTGGGGAGGCCACTGCCATGGCTGTGTAGGCATCGAGGGGCACTGCCATTTGTGTGTAGGGTAGGTGTGTGTTGTGGTTGGGCGTGGGGTGGGGGGGGGGCAGGGGGGGGGGGGTGGGGGTGCCCGGGGTGGGGGAGGGGGGGGGGGGGGGGGGGGGGGTGGGGGGGGTGTGGGGGGGTGGTGTTCGTTGGTGGTGGGGGTGCTCCTGGGAGTGGGGGGTCGGGGTTGTGGGGGTGGGGGGGGGGGGGGTGGGTGGGGGTGGGGGGGGGGGGGGTATCCTCACCACGGCTATGCAGGTGCGTGTTGTGTGTCACTGCTCATTGGTCTGCGTAGGGGTGGTGACTGATAGTGTCAATACATCCACGATCGAGTTACATTGTACCACGACTCGATGAAATTAAGAAAGACCGTTCACAATAAGTCAATCTACCTTTTTCTTAAAAGACCAGACGTGTACTTCCAACTAACCAAGCGCGAGACTCCAGTTGCATAAACCAGACTCCATTTGCAATTGGTTACTCCAATACTTATAGTTACATTAGCGGCAGAACTCAAAATTACATTACCCAACAAAACCAATACTACGTAACTTCAGACGCAGACATCGAGTTAGAGTCCATAGACTCGAGTCTATATAAAAAACCATGCATTCGCGAGCTGCATTTTTCAAGACTGGTAACATTAAAGCTAGACTAAGGAGTGCATTAGATCTTATAATAACATACCCGAACCAAGTTCGTTCACCAGACTTCGAGATGCACCGCATTCAGTCAAAGCCTCAACTCCAGTCTCAATTGAAAACCAAGACTCGGAGTTTCATCCACGGCAGTCCTCGGTTACCTAATAACTACTGGCCGTTACTTTAAAAAAGCACGGACTCGGTCCATTACATCCAGATCGTATTTTGTTATAACCCTCAATACGTGCACCTACTTTTACACCACTACAGTTGCTGAATGATGCCAGATTCGAGTAACTTATAGTACAATATCGATTTACATTATAAACAAGTACAGCACTCGAGTTGCAATTAAAAGCCAAACTGACAACCGTACTTCATTATATCAATAATACTGGCAGTTACTTTTGTTAATGACTGATCTTATTTATCAGGCCACCTGAGTTTGTGCAAAGTGCACACCGGCTACCTGTTCCACTTCCTGGTTCGTGTTTGCCTGCCTCCAGCCATAGGCTACATGTGGCCTGCCACGCGTCTGCCGTAACAACTCAGTACGCGTCTTTATATTGTCTATATATATTACCTGCTCTAACTGCGAGTAATTGCTATCTTCTTCCATTGAAAGTCCCTATAACCGTTGTGTCAGAACACTTTGTTGGAAGCTTTTAACGCCAGACTCTGTAGGTTGTCATTAACCCAGGCTCTAGTTGCATGCAGAGACCAAGACTCGAGTTACATTATTAATGGCAGACTCGTAAGTATACATAAATATAAGTACTCCAACGTGCAGCTACGCTTAAAATCCGGACTCGAGTTCCATTAAATCCAGAATCATATTTTGATATACCGGTAACAATACTCCAGCTACTTTAAAACCAACTCGTGTCGGAATATAACAACCAATACGCTGTAACATTAAGACCAAGATTCGATTTACGCTTCTTATACCAAGTAAGACTCGGTTACATCACGAAGCCAGGAACTACAGAAAGTCGCACTTACAGTTTAATTAACACACTGCAGTTGCTTTAAATAAAAGCCAAGGACTCGAGTTGCAATATATACCCGGACTCTAGCTGGTTGCATGAATAACCAGACTCGAGTAACATTAGGCAGAGACTCGAGATTACAATAGAACCCGACTAGATCCCTACGCAGACGCGAGCCATGGCAAGGGCCCCCACATGTCCCCTTTAATCAGCTAGTGGTATGCCCTACTTATCCTCTGTACCATACCAGCCATGGCAGTTGCCCTCCACCCCTACACAGACTTGATCAGTTCCCCCCCACCACCCGCCCCTACAACAGCCATGGCAGATCTCACCCCTCCACCCCCTACACACAGTACCATGGGAAGTCCACTGCACCTCGCTCCCAGCTCTACATAGCCATGTCAAGCCCCCCACCCTACACATTCGTGTGCCGTGGCCCCCCCACCCCTGTAACAGGCCTGCAGTGCCCTCCCACCCCTACACAGCCTGCGCGTGCCCCCCCACCTTACACACACAGCCATGGCATGCCACCCACCCTATTGCAGAAGCCATTGCAGTGCCCCCCACCTCCCTACAACACAGCCATGCTAGTCCCCCCCACCCATCCAAAGCCCCGCTCCAGCCCCTGCAGAGCCCTCACCCCTACACATCCATTGCATGGCCCCCCCCTGCCCCTGAGAGCCTTGGCATTCGCCCCCCCCACCCCAAACAGCCATGGCAGGGCCCCATCACCCCCTCCTAAAAAGCCAAGCAGAGCCCTTCACACCTACGGCCTCTCCATGGCAGTTGCCTCTCCGGCCTTCCCCCTACACGGCTAGGCCGCGCCCCCCCCACCCTTCAACATCCATGGCAGGGCCCCCCCAACCACCGTCATGATCACAGCCATTGCGGCCTGTAGGGCCCCCCCCAAACCCTGAGCAGCCATGGCAGGGCCCCCCAACCCTTTCACCGCCATGGCAGTGCCCACCAAACCCGATGCGCCATGGCAGGGTCCCCCCATCCCCCGGTTCGGTAATGCATACGTTTTGGGCTGTTCGATGTGGACGAACGTATCAAAATGCTACGTTGTGGGTTGGTTATCTGTTTGGACGAACGTATGCTATGCGTACGTTGCGGCTGGTTTCAAAGTGGGACGAACGTATGCTTGGCATACATTTTGGGCTGGTTTGAGCCCCTAGGGGAGCGAACATGTCTGCTGTGCATACGTCTGGGGTATTGCTTCGAGGTGGGACTACCTTTATTCTAGGACCGTAACTTTTGTGCTACTGTTTTTCACGGTGGCGATCAACCTTCTATGCTATTCGTACTTTTTGGCTGGTATCGAGGTGTTGCGAGACGTACAGCATAGCATACGTATGGGCTGGTTATGCGGTGGGGCGAACGATGCTATGAAACACGTTTGGGTTGGTTTTCGAGTCAGGGCAAACGTATGCCAGGCATACGATCTGGGCGGTTATGCGTGGGGGGCGAATCAGTAGCATTCCAAAAAACCCGTTTGGGTTGGCTTTGGGGCGCGGGCGAACGTTGCCAGGCGTACGTTCGTGTTTGGCTTTCGAGCTGGGGCAAACGTAGGCGTGTGCTACGTTTGGGCTGGTTTATGGATCCCTGGGGCTAACGTATTCATAGCATACCTGATTGAGTGTGGCTCGAGGTGGCGAACGTAATGCTAACGCATACGTCTGGGCTAATGGATCCGGTCGGCAAACGTACGCCACGCAAGCTTTTTACCTAAGCGTAGCGTACGTTTACATCTGGTAAGTTATCTGGCGCACGAGAACGAAAACCTCAACCTGTCGTAAGTAACGGCTGACCAACAATGAGGAAAAAGGTCTCAGAACCGGGTAGTTCGTGCAGATGACTCCTGTGGGATTGAACCCACGCTCTTACGAACTACTGCACCTTAAGACTATAGCCCGCCTTAGACCGCCTGCTGCCAAATTAGTCCCAGTCTGCCGCTTTATGATAGTTGACAGAAATCGATGCCGATCTGGTTCGTATTTAATCTCCTTAACTGTGTTTATGTTCATTATTCATATAAAACTGTCCACTGTTTTTCAGTGCTAGAACACGTTTTTATATTCATTATTCATATAGAACTGTTTTTATTCATTCTTTCCTATAAATACTCGTGTCAATCGGATGTGCCGTCCGCATCTCACAGCCTCCACTCTCTGCCAGCCTGTAGGGTGTCTCACCGACTTCAATGAACTGGTGATGTTCGGCGGAACTAATAACAATATGCCTCTAAAAAAACCACATGTCGCAGTCTTCCAATCTTCCTCCGTGCCAACGCATTTGGGCAGCATGAGTTCACCAACGCACTGTGGACTCATGCACATGCCTCCTTACCAAGTCTACTTTGTAGAGGACCCCCTCCATTTGGCAGGGCTGCGGAGCTCTTTGTCTTGATAGCATCCCCCAATTGGCGGTCGCCTTCCTCTACCTCCCCCCGCCCTCGCGCCTCCTCCTCCTCCCCCCTCACCACCCAACAACCCCCCCTCCTCTCATCCCTCCAACTTACTCATCTTTTGCCCAGAGCCTGATATCACCGCCCTATCAGTGGGCAGCTTCCTCTCCTCCAGTCCCTCACCCTTCATGTGTAGTCCTCACTTGCACCCTCCCTCCGCCCCACGCTAAGATTGGGTCCTCCCCCACTCTGACAACGCACTGCCCCCCGCCACTCCCCTCCTCCACACCACATGGCTTCCCTGTCACTCTAAAACCAATCACTCAAGGTTAATCATGGCACCAAACCGCTTGCAGATGTTGCAACAAATGGCCTCATTCATCCAATCATGTCTGACATGGGCACCACGGCTATGTACGTAGATTCCTTCGCCTTGGGTCCACCTTCACACTATGCCCCACTGGTACTCTTCTCTCTTCTGCCCGGACACGGCGGTGGCCTAGGCCTTAGCTTCCTTCTGAACTCTGGGTCCCCTTGTCCGATATATAGGAAAACCGCCAAAAGTAGACATTTTGCTGGCGCCTTATGGCCGATGCGTGCCAGGGTGTGCCTGCCTCCGGGTACGCCATTATCCGCTGCGGCCTGTGTACCACCTGGATGTGCGCTTCTGACTGCCGCACTCCTAGCACCCTACATCCACTGCTTTTTTGGGACGTGCCCCCGTTGGCTTAGCGGTCGATGGTGCTCTTCTCATCCAGGCTTCCTTCTGTCACCCATCATCTCGCCCTGCCCATCCAGAAGCTAGCTCTCGGGTGTCAACCCTCCGCCCCTCCTCAGCCATGGATTCCGACTGTGGCGGAATTGTTTGCCCTTGCGGCCCCTGTCAGCTATGGATCATGCCGCACATCCCAGCCAGCAATTGTTGAGGTTTGGCCTCCTCTGTCCGTGGTGAGGCACCTTCTCGGCCCTCGCTCAGGCACACTCTGTATAGTTATGGGAGGCCTTCCACCTCCTCAGGCCAGCTGGCTGTTCGGCTCCCCATCCTCCAGACGCGTACGCTGATCACGTTGCTAGTTTTGTTTGGGTTTCTGCGCAGCTCGCTATGATAAGTCCTCCTGACACTGATTTGTCGGCTACACAGAAGAGCCCCTCCGAGTGGGAGGAACACGGTGCCGGAGACATGTATATGCACCTCCCTCTCACACCTGGTGGGATCCCCGTGTATTTAACATGGACTTATCCAACACCTCCACATACGTCAATAGGTGGATCCTCGATGGCCCAGGACCTTCCCCCTCCCTACCAATTTGCTTTCTCTCCCAAGAACTCAGATCTTGCCTTCCCCTCGTGATCTCTCTCCCTGAGGCGCGCGTGTGATGCCTACGACTTGATTGTTCATTGGCCACGCTCCTTGTAGCAACCCCGTCTTATTTTCTGGCGGGTGTCAGGTGATTAGGATCCGGGGGATTGGGCTTATTCGACCTATTCACCTCTCGTGTCTCCGTTTGGCTCATTGACCGTTGTTGGCTCGCTCTCCCCTGAACTGGCCTCATTCCCCGTCCTTAATAGCTTGACTGTGGTTGGATGTCTTGACAGCGTAGGCTTTTCGGACTCGCATGCCTTTTCCCCCGCTGTGTCTTTGGGTGCTTACATCTCGCTTTTCTTCGCACGCGTTTTATCGTGTTAGTGTGGTGGGGTGCTGGGGCTTAGGTTGTTAAGTGTCCTTTCTAGCTGGTGCTTTTCCTTGTGGCGTTTCTGGCTGGACCGGGCATTGGACCTTGTTTTGCCCTTTGTGAATAGGGAGTGTTAAGCGTGCAGCCTTATTTAGAGGTGCTAGGCCTCTCACTCGTCCTTGTTGTTTGGTGATCTCATCTTTCCCGCTTGCCTTTTGTCCTTACAACGTCCCCGTTCCTTGTAGAAGTCCTCTTGCTTTTTCGGCGTGGCCCAGGCACTCACTCGAGCCACGCCTTCCTACAATATGCCTCTTAATTCGCTAGTTGCCTCTAGCCCTTGGTAGTATCGCATTGCTGCTTTCAAGCGCTTTTTTTCTTTATTTGCTCCTTATCGTACGCTTTTATCCTGGCATATGGTCACCTCCTGTACACTCCAGGAGCTCTGAGGGGTATGTTCTCCCAAACAAACCCGTCACTGTTATAAAACTCTCCCTGCCCCAGCTGACCTCGGCGCTGTTCGGATCTCGCTGCAGTGATCCCTTCGTGTTTTTGCTGTGTATGGTAACCTTGGGCCTACAATTCCATCCATCTCCTAAAACTGTCAAGCTACCATACCCCAGGCTGCTCTCAGTCTCGGCATTGATTTTTGTGGTATGCACCTTACCAATTTCTACTCTCAATAAAACCATCATTGAGATCATTTTGTTGCCGCTGTACCCATGTGATCACCCGTCATTTGCCCTACAATTACAGCCTTCTTTTCAAAAATCTCAACCCTGTCAGTATGTACGGCACAAGCCCTTCCGATCAAACTACACATAACCTAGTACCGTATGTCACATATCCTTCCATAAACTTTTCAGGCACTCACTACCTCGCTACACCAGATTTTCGCCGCTTGGCCTTCACCATTAAGAGTAGAGGCGCAAGCCCCTCTCAAGCATTACAAGCCGGCACTGTGAATACGCGTTGCTGGGTGTCGGACGGGGCGCAGTGGTGCAGTGAAACCTGGATTCCACAAGTTCACCAGCACCTGCTTCTGCACGCCCTTTAGTTCGAGCATCAATTCGTACCACAGATTTCCTCCTAGAGGAGGGCTCCTTGGGGGAAATTCATTTTGTCCGGACTATATCATGTCGGCACTCGGTTAGTACACAGATCGCAACGGGACTCCTGTTCCCATCAAACTCCCATGTTGCTGCCGCCGGCTATCCCGCCTAGCTTATGGCCTGCAGCCACTATGCAGTACTATATGCAGAACGCCATTGTCCTCCCCCTGTATATCGCTACTAATGTGCGATTAATAGACTTATCTTCACTCTATTGATAGTTCTTGCGAGGGTACCGTAAAATCGTTGGCTCACGACTCACAAACTAAAGGTGAAGGCAAGTGATGCATGTACAGTAACGGATATCCTCTTCGGATACCGTTGGGTGCCTTCCTAAAACTTCTTGTAATACGACAGGCATCCCTTACTTTCAGCAAGATAATGGAAACCTTGTTGTTCACGCTCTGTCACTTTAATACCACAGTTACATTTCAAATAATTTTCATTTCAATATTCAATTCCCCATTAGTATTCATCATTCACTTTCAATTTCATCATCGGTCATGATTCACCTTCACCATGACCTCAGCATCCGGGCACCCAGTGGGACCTGCTAGCTTCCTTAATTCGGATGAGGTGCTCGGAGATTGAGCCCGAACCTACCCACATACGCACAGTTGGGAAACCTTTTCAAACTTCACCACTCGGATTTGGGGATAGCAGGCCCCCATCCTTGTTCTGCCTGGAAACTACCTATATACCTGGGCTCGCGCATGCCGCTAGGTCTTCTAGGTTCAGTACTGGCTCAGTTCCTATGTGTCATTCGGCCTGTGACAGCTATCAAAAGGGGTTTTTCAGGACATCTGTGACGTCCAGGGGTAGCACAATAGGTACGAGACTTGCCCAACCAGGGAACAAAGAAGGGCTAAAAGAAAAGCATTGAAAAGTTTGCCTTCGGCGTCGGCAGGTTGCTTTGCAGAGCACACCCCTATTGATCATGTGCAAGATACCATAGGCGGAAGAGAACATGTCCCAATAGCGAGAGAGAGTTGGATGAAGGCTGTCATCTTTTGTTTACAGTTATGTTTTACCTACAAAAACCGCTTAATTACACCCTCAGGGGGGTTATTGTACGGGAGCATAGCTTTTAGCTCCCTTTACCGGTCATGGGGGTGTAGAGCTTTACTCCCCTAACTGTTCATGCTCATTAGCCGTTTTTTGGGGGGCTCACATACTAACTCAAAGTTCCCCGCTGAAAATATGGACGACTAGAAGCAACAATAAATGTAAAAAGTTAATAGGAAACGAAATGAGTGAAACAGCGACAAAATATGGATACACAAGATAATTACAAAAAACAACACAAAGTATTCCGAACAATGATTCGGGGACGCAAAAGCTAAAACCCCCCCGAGGCCCCCCGCCCCGCCGCACACCATTGGATCATCCGTGTTTAGTTTTGTATTGTTCCGAAATTTTTCCTGACCAAGTTATTGGGGGTGTAGTGTGACCACTTCGATTTGGGTGGAATGTTAAATTGAATGAATCGACCCCAATCGACCCAAATCAGCCGGACCAAAAGCAGTGTGACCGACCCCTAAGTGTCTTGGTGGTTGGCCCCAGTGCAAGCAAACTCACCCCCTCAACCTCACGCCTCGCAAAAAGGCGTATTATTTATTCATCTGTTTATTTTCAGGCACCCTTAGGTCGGCGGGGGATCCTGCCTCCTTGCATTGACCTGGCGCTTGCGGGCTTCAAAGATTTGCCGAGCGTGGTAAGGAAGAAAGGGATTTATTATTTGTTATTCTCAGTAACAAGGGGCGTCCAAATAAGGCTAGGGTACTTGCCCCAAACCATGTCAGAGTGGCTACCAGCGAAAAGCATTTATCAACTGGAACCCCAAACATCTTAAACTTGATGGTGGCACCTGAAGTTCATGCTATAGTGAAAATGTAGTCTAACGATTACAGGGCTATAACAATCCTTACAAATAAGCTGAACAATTACTAAAAATAATAAAAATGCAATAATACGATTATAAGGGATATAACAATAAAAATAGCTAACACCGTAATAACACATTATCAGGGATTAACAATCAGACAACTACTAAAGGTGCAATTTAACGCTTATAAGGGTATAACCATAATAAAACTAATAAGGCGTGCATAATACAGATTCTAAGAAGGATATAACACTCTAAAAATAATAAAAATGAATAATACGATATAAGGTATAACAGCCTACCGTGACTTACTGCTAGTCTCCTGGCTTACGCACTGGTGTCCTCTTTGCACGTCCTGTGCGTGGACCTGCATGTACACTGATGTACACCATTTCAATTCTCAATTTCATTTCGATATGACACCTACGGTAGACTACTGCTAGCTCCCGGCTTACGCAGTGAGTGTCCTTATTCAACCGATCCTGTGAGTGACCTGCATTACATGTGATAACAATTTCACTTTCACTTTCATTTCGTATAACAAACCTGATAAATCTTGCTATGGGGTGCTTAGTAAAGGGTAATCAGTGTATGATGCCACTATATAATTTTCCCGATGCTGATTAAGATGTACACACTGGAACTGTCACACTTGCACCCTGGCACTGATGCTGATTAAGATGTACACACTGATGCACACTGATGCACACTGATGCTGATTAAGATGATACACCTGATCACACTGAATGCACACTGAAATGCTGATTTAGAGTACAAACCAAGGAACTGTTACCACTGACACACTGGTTTCTGATTAAGATATACCAACACACTGCTACACAACTGATGTCACCCTGGGTCACACTGATGATGATTATGGGATACACACTTGCACCCTTAGGCACTGTATGATGATTTAAGATGCAACACCACTTGCACACTGGCACTGCTGCTGATTAAGATTATAGCACACGGAACAATTGTCAACTTTGGCACCTGTCCACTTGTAGAATATACACCCCCCACCCACCCACTGCACGGTACAAATACACACTAACATACACACATCAGAACCACAACACCCTGGCAACTGATACAATACATCCTCCACCACCCACCCACTGCACGCGTAACAATACAACAAAAACATAACACACACACAGCACACACACTGGCCTGTTGACAATACACCAAACAGCTCATCACCCACCCACCCACTATGCACTGGTACAGTTAACACACATAACTACCACACACACACCACACACGAGACACCACTGGCACTGTTAGAATTCCACCAAACATATACACACCCACCCACCCACTGGCACTGGTACAATACACACTAACATACACACACACACACACACACTGGCACTGGTAGGATAAACAACACACAACACACAATGCAAAATACATGATGTACGATGAACACAATAAAACATAAGCATGAGCAACAGCGCACAACTCACAATACACAAAGAAAAAAAGTGCAACGAAAGATGTACAATGCACAATACACAATGAGCAATCAAGTGCAATGAAAGATGTACAACACACAATGAGCAATCAAGTGCAATGAAAGATGTACAATGGACACAAGTAGAGAAGCAATCAGTGCATGAAAGATGTACTCGATACCCAATGACGCAATCAGTGGCAATGAAAGATTTTAGCAACACACAATGACAATCCAAGTGCAATGAAAGATGATACAATATAAATGAACATCAAGTATGCGGGCGAAAGTGAAAGGAGAGGTGGGTACAAGTACACTTAATTAGCAATGCATGTCAGGTGGTTATCAAGAATACCGATATGCTCTATGTGGCCTGTTCCCACTCTGGACATCATGGGCATAACATAACTCCCTGTCCCGGGAGGGGTGGGGGTTCGTTACCCCCTAGAATGCTTGGGGGCCCAGGTGGGGTGTGGACAGGGTACTACTTCTTGTGCCAAATTGTCAGCGCTTAATCGCAACAAACACGCCAAACTGGTCAGCGCTTTTTTGATCGGTGGCAAAAATCAGCCGCAAAAAAGGAAAACTAGCAGCGCTGAAACTAAACCCAAACGTTGGGTTGCACACAACTGCGCGTGAATGCAACAAAAGAAAGGACGTCTAGAGAAAGTCAAGCGGCGAGGGACACATACGTCGCATGACAGGCGCTACGGGGTTTAGGGTAGTACCGGAACTGGTAAAAGTACATAATACGAAAGTAAAGTGACGCGTTTAGAAGTACCTTACCCTGGATCTTATCAAGAGTAATCGCCCCACCCGCTGACTCATGGTAAGGGGACCCCACTGGAGTGATAGTGAACAGTGTCGGAAGACCTCCAGCTCGTGGGGTAATCATCCCGCTCAGTCGCATCACCAATTGGGCATGACATTACATGTGATCAGGGTGGTGAACTACAGAACAGACAGCCTCGTCTGGATCGATATGGTCGGTACTACCATTAGGATCAAAGATGCCGATATAGCACATCAGTGTAAACTCTGTAGCTACTCGCGGTAGCTAAAAACGACTCGAACGTGAAATAACGGCGAATACAAAAATCAGCATATGCACGATAACACGATAAACAAATTGAACCATACACAATGAACAATACGCAATGAGCAATGCACATATCACAGTATTGACCAAAGATGTACACTGAATAGAAGGATAACAGATGACATTGAATTAGATGAGAACGGAAGTGTGCAAATGATAGAGAAACGTTTACAATTAATAGGTGACGATTATCAATTAATTGGACGATGTACAATGATAGTGAACGATGTTACACTGGCTATTGAACTATACAATAATATTGAACGAGTAGCAATAAATTGAACGATGTCACTGATATGAACGATGTACAATGAATAGAGAACTATGACAATACTATTGACCGAGAACAAGAAATATGAACGATGTAAAATGAATAGTGAGACGTGTCAATGAATAGTGAACCGATGAGAACTATTAATGAACGATGTACAATGAATAGTGAACGATGTACAATGAATAGTGAACGATGTACAATGAATAGTGAACGATGTACAATGAATAGTGAACGATGTACAATGAATAGTGAACGATGTACAATGAATAGTGAACGATGTACAATACACAAAACGCAATGCACAATCAACTATGAACAAAACACTATGAACAATGCACAATGTAAAATGCGCAATGTAAATGCACAATGTAAAACTGTACAATGTATTGTAAAAATGCACAATGTAAATGCACAATGTAAATGCACAATGTAAAATGCACAATGTAAAACTAAACGGTGACCATAGCTAGCTCCGGCTTACGCTATGGTGTCCTTAACTCCACGTTGTGTGAGTAACTGTATTACACAGATGTAACATTTCAATTTCAATTTCAATGCGCACTAAACGTACAACAGTACACAATGAACAACTAAAACAATACACAAAGCACAAAAACAAAATGAACAAAACACGATGCAAAATCAAGAACACACAATGTAAAAATTTAAATCCACAATCCACGATGTAAAATGAAAAATCCACTATCCACAATGGGAAAAAACCCCGATACATATTGAATTGCACACTACAAAGACACGTCACCGATAACACAATGGAATATGCAAACTACAACAGACGTACACCCATACACAATGGAATAGCACACTACACGACGTACAACCAATACACTATGGAATATGCACACTACACCGACGTACAGCACCAATACACAAGGAATATGCACACTACACGACGTCACCAATACACAATGGCATATGCCACTAACGATTACACCAATTACACATGAATTGCACACTACACGACGTACACCAATACACAATGGAAATATGCACACTACAAACACGTACACCAATACACAATTGAAATATGCACTACAACCACTACGTACACCGATACACAATGGAATATGCACACTACACGACGTACACCATACACAATGGAATATGCACACTACCGACGTACATCATACAACAATGGATCTGCACACTACACGACTTCACCCGATACACAATGGAATATGCACACTACACGACGTACACCGATACACAATGGAATATGCACACTACACGACGTACACCGATACACAATGGAATATGCACACTACACGACGTACACCGATACACAATGGAATATGCACACTACAACAACACTACACACGTACACCGATACCACTGGAATATGCACACTACACACTCACACCGATACACAATGGAATAATGCCCCTACAACGACGTACACCGATACACAATGGAATATGCACACTACACGACGTACACCAATACACAATGGAATATGCACACTACACGACGTACACCAATACACAATGGAATATGCACACTACACGACGTACACCAATACACAATGGAATATGCACACTACACGACGTACACCAATACACAATGGAATATGCACCTACAACAACCCGACTACACCACTACACAATGGAATATGCACCTACGTACAACACGACTACACCAATACACAATGGAATATGCCACTACAAAACCTACACGACGTACACCCAAGTACCACACTGACTATGCACACTGACAAACACGACGTACACCGATACACCATTAATATGCGCACTAAACACGTACACCAATACCACAATGGAAATTGTGCACACTAACCCACGTACCCGATTACACATGATATGCACACTACACGCGTCCCAATTACACATGGAATCTGCACACTACACGACGTACACCATACACAATGGAATATGCACACTACAAAACTACTACAACCGTATAACACAATGGACTATGCCACTACACGACGTACACCGATACACCAAATTGAATATGCACACTACAAACACGACGTACACAGATACACATGGTATATCACCCTCACGACGTCACCACTACCCAATGGAATAGGCACACTACACGACGTACACCCGAGTACACAATGGAATATGCACACTACACGACGTACACTATACACAATGGAATAAACAAAATACAAAGCACACATACAAACACGACGTACAACCGATACACAATGGAATATTGCACACTACACGACGTACCCGATCACATGGAATTGCACACGACCGCGTACACCATAGACCATGAATATGCACACTACGCGACGTACAACCGATACACCATGAATATGCCCACTACACGACGTCAAAAACCGATACCCAAGAATATGCACACTACAACACGACTACACGATACACAATTGATATTCACACTACACGACGTACCCCATACACACTGGCAGATGCAACACTACAACGACGTCACCAATACCCAATGGAAGATTCACACTACCGACGTACACCAATACACAATGGAATATGCACACTACACGACGTACACCAATACACAATGGAATATGCACACTACACGACGTACACCAATACACAATGGAATATGCACACTACACACATACACCAATAACAATTGATATGCACACTACAAGACGTACACCAATAACACAATGGAATATGCACACTACACGACGTACAAAAACCGATACACAATGGATATTCACGACTACACGACGTACACAGATACCCAATGGATATGCACACTACAACAACACGACGTACACCAATACACATGGAATATGCACCTACGGACGACGTACACCGATACACATGGAATATGCACACTACACACTTCCACCCGCTACACAATGGAATATGCACACTAACACGACGTACACCAAGCACTGGAATATGCACACTACACGACTAAACACCAATACACAATGTAATATGCACACTACAACTACGTACAACCAATACACACTGGAATATGCAACACTACAATACTACACCTGACTACACCAATACACAATGAATATGCACACTACACGACGTACACCAATACACATGGATTACTGCACCCTACCGACGTACACCCACTTCACAATGGAATATTCACACTACACGACGTACCCAATACACAATGGAATATGCACACTACAACACGTACACAATACACAATGGAATAAGCACACTACAAACGACGTACCCAATACACCATGGAATATGCCACTTACACGCCTTACACCAATACACGATGGAATATGCCACTCCAACGACGTACACAAATACACAATGGAATATGCCACTACAAAACAACACGACGTACACCAATACACAATGAAGTCACACTACACGCGTCCACCAATACACCATGGAATAGCACACTACACGACGTGACACCAATACACAATGGAATGCACACTACAAACAGGGACGACGTACACCCATACACAATGGCATATGCACACTACCAACGACGTACCACCAATACACCATGGATATTCCCTAATCACACTTACACCAATACACACTGGAATATGCACACTACAAACACTACCGTACACCATAATACCATGAAATATGCACCTACACACTAAACCAATACACAATGGAATATGCGCACTAACACTACGTACACCAATACACAATGGAATATGCACATACAAAACAAAACGACGTACGCCAATAACAATGTAATATGGCACAACTACACACCCGTCCAGCCGATACACACTGGAATATGCACACTACAACGCGTACACCAATACACAATGAATATTCCACTACACGACGTACCGCGATCCATCAATGGAATAGCCCCCTACACGGACGTACACCAATCACAATGGAATAGGCACACTACCAACGAACGTACACCATACACAATGGATATGCACCCTACCTAACGTACAACCACTACACAATGGAATATGAAACTAACGACCGTACACCCGATACACAATTGACTAATGCACACTACACGACGTCAACCGATACACAATTGAATATTGCACACTCACGACTCCACCAATACACAATGGAATATGCATCACTACACGACGTACACCAAATACACAATGGAATATGCCCCTACAAACGACTTACACCAAGACACAAGGCATATGCACCGACTACCCGACTTACACCCAATCACATGGAATAGACACAACCGACGTACACCGCTACACAATGGATATGGCACACTACACGACGTACACAATCACATGGAAATGCACACTACACGACGTACACACCAATACCAATGGAATAATTGCACACTACAAAACAACCGACGTACACCAATACACAATGGAATAGCACACTACACGACGTAACCCCAATCACATGGAATATCCACCTACCACGTACACCAATACAACCCAATGAATATCCACTACAAAACACGACGTACACCAATACACAATGTTGAAATGCACCCTACAAAAAAAAAAAAACGACTTAACACCAATACACATGGAATATGCCACACTACAACTGACGTCCAACCAATACCAATGATATGCACACTACAACACACTACACGACTACACAATCACAATGGAATATTCACACTACACACGTACACCTATCACAAAGACATATTCAACACTACACATCGTACACCCAATACCAATGGAATATGCGCACTACACCAACGACGTACACCAATACACAATGGTAATCTTCAACACTACACGACGTACACCATACACAATGGAATATCACACTACACGACGTACCCCATACACAATGGAATATGCACACTACCGACTGACACCAATACACAATGGAATATGCACACTACACACGCCGTAACACAGATACACAATGGAAATATGCACACTATACATACAACCACGTACACCAATACCAATGGAATATCACACTACAAAACGACGTACGCCAATACACAATGAATATTCACAATTCAAACACAGTACACCAATACACAATGGAATTGCAACACTACACTACCGTACCCGTACACAATTGGAATATCACAGACACGACATACACCCATACACAATAAAATATGCACCCACCGACTTACACCGATACACAATGGCATAATGCACACTACAGCGACTTACACCAATCACAATGGAAATGCACCCTACCCGACGTACCCCATACCAATGGAATATGCACACTACACGACGTACACCGATACACAATGGAATATGCACACTACACGACGTACACCAATACACAATGGAATATGCACACTACACGACGTACACCAATACACATGGAATCTGCACACTACACGACGTACACCGATACACAATGGTATAGCACACTACAAACGCTTGACACCATCCAACAATGAATATGCACACTAAACGACGTACACCAATCACAATGCATATTGCACACTACACGACGTACACCAATACACAATGGAATATGCACACTACACGACGTACACCAATACACAATGGAATATGCACACTACACGACGTACACCGATACACAATGGAATATGCACACTACACGACGTACACCAATACACAATGGAATATGCACACTACACGACGTACACCAATACACATGGAATGTAAGCCACACTACCCGACGTACACCAATAGCACAATGGAATATGCACCCCTACCGACGTAACACCGATACACAATGGAATATGCACATACAACGACTACAACCGATACACAATACAATATGCCCCCTACACGACTGTACACCCGGTACACCATGGAATATGCAAACTACAACGACGTACACCAATACACATGGAATATGCACCCTACACGACGTACACCATACACCATGGAATATGCACACTACAACACGACTACACCGATACACAATTGAATATGCAACGCTACAAAAAAACGACGTACACCAATACACATGGAATTGCACACTACACGACGTACACCAATACACAATGGAATATGCACACTACACGACGTACACCGATACACAATGGAATATGCACACTACACGACGTACACCAATACACAATGGAATATGCACACTACACGACGTACACCAATACACAATGGAATATGCACACTACACGACGTACACCGATACACAATGGAATATGCACACTACACGACGTACACCAATACACAATGGAATAATGCCACTCACGACGTAACCAATCACAATGGAATATGCACAACTACACGACGTACACCATCACAATGGATATGCACACACACGACGTACACCAATACACAATGGAATAATGCACACTACATCACTACACTACTACACCAATACACAATGGAATATGCACACTACACGACGTACAACCAATACCATGGAAGATGCAACACTACACGACGTACACCGATAACACCATTGAATATCCACACACGACGTACCCAATACACAATGGAATAATGCACACTACACGACGTAACACCAATACACATGGAATATGCACACTACACGACTACACCAATACCAATGGAATATGGCCACTACATACACGACGTACACCATACAACCATTGAATATGCACCTACCGACCTACACCAATACACAATGGAATATGCACACTACACGACGTACACCAATACACAATGGAATATGCACACTACACGACGTACACCAATACACAATGGAATATGCACACTACACGACGTACACCAATACCAATGGAATATGCACACTACAGACGTACACCGATACACAAAGAAATATGCCACACTACCGACGTCACCAAGACACAATGGAATTGCGCACTACACGTCGTACACCCATCCAATGCTATATGCACACTACACGACTACACCAATACACATGGCAATATGCCACTACAACGACGTACACAATACACACTGAATATGCACACTAAAAATGTTTCACCAATATCACAGAATGAATATGGCACACTACCGAGTACACCAATACCCACAATGGAATATGCGCACTACACGACTTACACCAATACACAAGGGAATATGCACACTACACAAAGACACGACGTACACCAATAACAATGGAATATGCACACTACAACGACGTACACATACACAAGGAAATATGCACACTACACGACGTACACACCATCCACAATGGAATTGCCCAACTACAACGACGTACACCAATACAAATTGGAATTGCACACTACACACTTACCCCCATACACATGGAAATAGCACACTACACACTACACCAATACACAATGGAATATGCACACACACGACGACACCAAACACCATGGAATATGCACACTACAAAACACTACACCAATACACAATGGAATAGCACACTACCCTACAACACGACGTAACACCAATACACAATGGAATCTGTCGCACATACAACGACGACAACCAATACAACAATGGAATTGAACACTCAACGACGTACACCAATACACAATCCACGATGAACAACGAACACAATTCACAATGCACAACGAACAATTCGAGCACTCACCTATATTATTGTATAATAGCGCGTGGGGCAGGGTTTAGCGCGTGGTTTCAGGGCATTGGTTTCTTTGGTTTCGGATCTCGATTTTCCGAGACCTGTCGCTGACGTGGCCACGGGGGTCACTGCGGTACGGTACGACGGGCTCAGATGCTCATATAGTATGATTGTATAATTAAATGATCAATGTAGCACGAACTCAGGGCCCCCGTTGGTAAAACGATTGTTTGGGGTTCAGTTCATCAGTGCTTTTTATTTTGAAGCCCTTCCTATACAGTTAGGCAAGTCCCTTTAGCCTATTTGGCCTACCCCTGGACTGTAACATACATACATACACACTCACCTCAATCGGCAGTTGTCGAACCTTCATAGCATCGACCAAGTTTGGGGTTTAGGGTGTAGGGTTTAGGGCTTGCACTCACCTCAATCGGCAGTTGTCGAACCTTCATAGCATCCACCAAGTTTGGGGTTTAGGGTTAAGGGCTTGCACTCACCTCAATAGGCAGTTGTCGAACCTTCATAGAATCGACCAAGTTTGGGGTATAGGGTTTAGGGTTCAGGGCTTGCAATCACCTCAATAGGCAGTTGTCGAACCTTCATAGTATCGACCAAGTTTGGGGTTTAAGGTTTACGGTTTGGGGTTTGGGGCTTCCACTCACCTCAATAGGCAGTTGTCGAACCTTCATAGCATCGAAAGGAGCTTGCTTGTCTTCCCTATCTTCCGCACATGCAGCTCCTTCTGCATTGCTCTTCCCGTCACTAGGCTGATCTCCACCATCATGTAGTGCGCCATCCCTTGACCTGTGATGAGCCAAACTCCCATTCCCACTTGGACCACTAGACCCGACGCCACCACCATGTAGTGCGCCATTGCTAGACCCGTGACGAGCCAGACTCCCGTGCCCACTCACACCACTAGGCTGGTCTCCACCACCATGTAGTGCGCCATTCCTTGACCCGTGATGGGCCAGACTCCCGTTCCCACTAACACCACTAGGCTGGTCGCCACCACCATGTGCACCATTATTATACGTGTGATAAGTCATACCCCTGTCTCCACTAACACCACTTGGCTGCGGCCCACCTTGACGTCTAGTGCTACTTGGTAGACTGGCTAGGTTGGCTGGCTACTGGGTTGGGTGCTACTGGGTTGGCTGGCTACTGGGTTGGGTGCTACTGGGTTGGCTGGCTACTGGGTTGGGTGCTACTGGGTTGGGTGCTACTGGGATGGCTGGCTACTGGGTTGGGTGCTAATGGGATGGCTGGCTACTGCAACATGGGTGCTAGACCCATGCTGAGCCACTCCCCGGTTTCCATTGCCGTCAGATGCCTCACCCTGCCCTAGTGTGCTGCTGCTACCACTAGACCCATGCTGAGCCATTTTCCCATTTCCATTGCCATCAGATGCCTCACCCTGCCCTTTATGTCGAGTGTTGCTGCTACTACTAGACCCTTGCTGAGCCACTCCCCCATTTCCATTGCCACCCGATGCCCCACTCTGCCCCCGTGTCATTTGTATTGTCTTCTTTCTACAAGCGATAACAGACTGAGCAAAGGCAAGAGGGTTTATGGCACCAGGCTTGGCTTTTGCCCTGCTGCCAGCTGGCCCATGGTCCGTGTCCATGTCGTCCATGCTGGTGCTGCAGCCGCCAGCCTGTGCACCAGCGCCAGCTGGCCCATGGTCCGTGTCCATGTCGTCCGTGCTGCTGGCGCCACAGAGCTCTAGAATGTCGGGCTGACTAGACACGCGATGGCGTGAGGGGGGGCGGATGTCAGAATCTGCGTTCGCTGCCTTGGTCAGCGTCCCCAACTCAGACAACTTGGCTCTGATGCGCTGCTGGATTTCTAGGATTGATTTTCGGGGAGCTGAGGTCGGCCTTTCCATCTCCCTCTCCATCTCCCTCTCCCTGCCCTCATCGGAGTTCGTCGCCGTCTGCCGAGGTTGGGGAACGAGAGCAGCCGCATGAGCCGCGGCTAGCTGCTGCTGCCGCAGCTGCTGTTTTGTTGCTGTACTGCTGTCGTTGTGCTGCTGGTGTGGGTGTTGTTGTTGTTGTTGTTGTTGTTGTTGTTGTTGTTGTTGTTGTTGTTCTTGTTCTTTGCGAGCCAGTTCTGCCTTCCGCACTTTGTTCTGGAGCTCGGCATGCAGTCTCTCCAACTCGCGGCGCTTGGTATCCATGAGGACGTCCATATCGGGGGGGGAGCTCTTAGGGGGCGGCGGTTGGTGGGCGGATGGGATTTTGCTGGAGGAGGAGGAGTGAGTGGGGCCAGGCTTGGAAGACCTTGCCAGCGAGCGGATGATGCCTTGCACCTTTAGGGGGAGGGGTTATGGGGTTGTTTGGTACACAAATGAAAATTAGTACGAGCTGCCACAGGACGTGAGATTGAGGGGACCCTCCCATTTGCAAGCATGTGTACGTACCGGAGAATGGCTACCATATGGGGTTGTATCAATATTCACACACACACACACCCCTATGTCACAATATTGTGGGGTTGTGGCAATATTGTGACATAGGGGTGGTGGTGTGTGTGGGGGGGTCCGGGGTGGTGGAGGGGTGATGGGTGGATGGGAGATTGCTGGAGGAGGACAAGGAGTGAGACGATTTGGGCTTGGATAACTTTGCGAGTGGTTCTAAATATACAGGTAACATAATCTGATGTAATCATTTATAAAACAACGCGGTACATAAATATGATGTATTCATTCATGTGTTCAGGTGGTAGCTCCCTTCTTTAGTTTTGACACTTTCTACCTGACGGGACTGTCAGGATAGATCTAGATGCCGATATAGCATCCGTGTTCCTGTAGTTCACCATTCTGACAGGAACATACGTTGTATGTATGTAGTATGTAATTATGTATGTATGTATGTTATGAATGTATGTTGTATGTATGTATTATTTATGTATGTATGTCCGTATGTATGTATGGTATGTATGTATGCATGTAGTATGGAATGTATGTATGTATGTTATGTAGGTATTATGTATGTATGTATGTTACAGTCCAGGTGTAGGCCCAATAGGCTAAGGGAACGTGCCAACCGTATAGGAAGGGCTTAAAAAAAAAAAAGGAAAACCAAAAAAGCCCTGATAATCCTGACCCCAAACAATCGTTTAACTGATGGGAACCCTGAGTTCGTGCTGATAATTTATTTCTACAATATTATGATGTATAAAAGCACCCTCACCTCTGAGAACGTGGTTGACGCCTCAATGCCTCCAGCTTCCTCCTCTTAAGCATGGCCATGAGCATGAGCATGGCCATGGGCCATGAGCATGAGCATGAGCATGAGCATGAGCATGAGCATGAGCATGGCCATGAGCATGAGCATGAGCATGGCCATAAGCATGAGCATGAGCATGAGCATGAGCATGAGCATGAGCATGAGCATGGCCATGAGCATGAGCATGAGCATGGGCTTGAGCATGAGCATGAGCATGGCATCAGCATTAGCATAGGCATGAGTCATGACATGAGCATGGCCCATGAGCATGATCATATGGCCATGAGGCAATGAGCCATGAGCATGGCCATGAGCATGAGCATGATGCATGAGCATACATGGCCATGACATGAGCATGAGCATTGAGCATGAGCAATGAGCATGATCATTAGCATGAGCATGGCCATGACATAGCATGAGCATGAGGCATGAAAAAGCTGAGAATGGCCATGAGCATGAGCATGAGCATGAGCATGAGCATGAGCATGAGCATGGCCATGAGCATGAGCATGGCCATGAGCATGAGCATGGCCATGAGCATGAGCATGAGCATGGCCATGAGCATGAGCATGAGCATGAGCATGAGCATGAGCATGGCCATGAGCATGAGCATGAGCATGAGCATGAGCATGGCCATGAGCATGAGCATGAGCATGGCCATGAGCATGAGCATGAGCATGAGCATGAGCATGAGCATGAGCATGAGCATGAGCATGAGCATGAGCATGAGCATGGCCATGAGCATGGCATACATGATCATGGAGCTGACATGTGGCATGAGCATGGCATGAGCAATGAGCAATGGCCATGACCTGAGCATATGAGCATGAGCATGGGCTGGGCCATGAGCATGAGCATGAGCATGGCCATGACATGAGCATGAGCATGGCCATGAGCATGAGCATGAGCATGAGCATGAGCAGACATGAGCCAGAGCATGGGCATGAGCATGAGCATGAGCATGAGCATGAGCATGAGCATGAGCATGAGCATGAGCATGGCCATGAGCATGAGCATGAGCATGAGCATGGCCATGAGCATGAGCATGAGCATGGCCATGAGCATGGCCATGAGCATGAGCATGAGCATGGCCATGAGCATGATCATGACCTGATCATGACATGTAGCATGAGCATGGTCCCTGATCATGGCCATGAGATGAGCATGAGCTGAGCATGGCCATGAAGCATTAGCATGAGCAGGAGCATGAGCATGAGCATGGCCATGACATGAGCATGAGCCTGAGCATGGGCCTGAGCATGGCATGACATGAGCAGGCCATGAGCATGACATGAGCAGAGCGAGCATGGCCATGAGCATTAGCATGAGCATAGCATTAGCAATGACATGAGCATGATCATGGCCATGAGCATGAGCATGAGCATAGCAAGCCATGAGCATGAGCATGAGCATGAGCATGAGCATGGCCATGAGCATGAGCATGAGCATGAGCATGAGCATGACCATGAGCATGAGCATGAGCATAGCATGGCCAGAGCATGAGCATGGCCATGAGCATGGCATGAGCATGGCATGAGCATGAGCATGAGCATGAGCATGAGCATGGCCATGAGCATGAGCTCATGAAAGCATGAGCATGGCCATGAGCCTGAGCTGACAAAGAGCATGGGCATGGCTCATGATCATGAGCATTGAGCATGGGCCATGAGCATGAGCATGATCATGGCCATGACATGAGCAAGAAGCCTGAGCATGAGCATTAGACATTGCCATGAGCATGAGCATGATCATGGCATCATGAGCCATGGGCATTAGCATAGCTTGGGCATGAGCATGACATGAGCAATGAGTGAGCATTGCCAGAGCATTACATGAGCATGAGTCATGAGCATGAGCATGGCCATGGCCATGAGCATGAGCTGACAGGGCATGGCCATGAGCATGAGCATGAGCATGAACATGAAGCATGAGCATGAAGCATAGCCATGAGCATGAGCATGGCCAGGATCATGAGCATGAGCATGCCATGAGCAGGAGCATGAGCATGAGGCACTTGCCATTAGCATAGCTGAGCATGAGCATAGCATGAGCATGGCCTTGAGCATGGCATGAGCATGAGCAATGAGCATGAGCATGACATGGCCATGAGCATGAGCAATGAGCATGGCCCATGAGATGAGCATGAGCATGAGCAGAGCATGGGCCATGAGCATGAGCATGACATGAGCATGAGCATGGCCTTGGCATGGCCATGAGCATGAGCTGAGCATGAGCATGTTATGGGCATTAGCATGAGCATGGAGCATGGCCATGAGCATGAGCGGAGCTGAGCAATGAGCATGAGCATGAGATGAGCTGAGCTGGCCATGATTATGAGCATGAGCATTGCCATGATGCATGATCATGAGCATGAGCATGAGCCGAGCAATGAAGCATGATCAGGAGCATGGCCATGACCATGAGCATGGCCATGAGCATGAGAGGAGCATGAGCATGAGCATGCTGGCCATGAGCATGGCCATAGCATGAGCATGATCATTACATGATCATGGCCTGACATGCCATGTGCATGAGCATGGAGCATGAGCAGAGTCATGAGCATGGCATGGGCATGAGCATGAAGCATGAGCATGATCATGAGCATGGCCATGAGCATGAGCATGAGCCATGAGCATGAGTCATTGCCATGATGCATTGCATGACATGGGGCCCTGTATGATTGCCATGAGCATGAGCATGATCATGAGCATGAGTCATGAGCATGGCATGGCATGACATGAGCCTGAGCATGGCCATGAGCATGAGGCATGAGCATGAGCATGGCAGAGCCATGAGCATGGGGCATGAGCTGAGCATGAGCATGGCCTTAGCATGAGCATTGCATGGCCATGAGCATAAGCATGAGCCTGTCATGAGCTTGAGCATGAGCATGAAAGCATGGCCCTGATCATGGCCATTAGCATAGCTTAGCATCAGCATTAGCATCGGCCATGGCATGAGCATGAGCATGAGCTGGCCCCATAGCATAGCTGATCATGGCCATGAGCATGAGCATGAAGGCATGAGAATGGCCATGATCATTAGCATAGCATCACAATGACAATGGCCATGAGCATGAGCATGAGCATGAGCATGGGCATGAGGCATGAGCATGTGCAATGGGCCATGAGCATGAGCATGAGCATGAGCATGGCCATGAGCATGAGCATGAGATTAGCCTGAGCATGGCCATTAGCATGATGCATGAGCATGGCCATAAGCAGAGCATGAGCATGAGCATGAGCATGAGCAGAGCAATGGCCATGAGCAGAGCAATGACCATGATCATGAGCATGAGCAATGAGCCATGGCCATGAGTCATGAGCAATGGCCATGAGCATGAGCATGAGTCATGAGCATTACATGAGCATGAGCATAGCATGAGCATGAGCATGGCCCTTGGCATGGCCTGAGCATGAGCCTGGCCATGAGCATTAGCATGAGCATGCCATGAAGCATGAGCATGACATGAGCATGAGCATGGCCAGACCTGAGCATGGGCATGAGCATGAGCATAGATGCAATTATCAAGCATGGCCCTGAGCATGGCCATTGACATGAGCATTCCATGAGCATGGCCATGATCATAGCATGAAGCATGGCTTTTTTGAGCATGAGCATGAGCATAGCATGAGCATATCATGAGCGAGCATGAGCATGAGCATGAGCATGAGCATTGCCATGAGCATGAGCATGAGCATGGCCATGAGCACGAGCATGAGCATGAGCATGAGCATGAGCATGAGCAAGAGCATGGCCATGAGCATGAGCATGAGCATGAGCATGAGCATGAGCATGAGCATGAGCATGAGCATGAGCATGGCTATGAGCATGAGCTTGGGCATGAGCATGAGCATGAGCATGAGCATGAGCATGAGCATGTCCATGAGCATGAGCATGAGCATGAGCATGAGCATGAGCATGAGCATGGGCATGAGTATGGGCATGAGCATGAGCATGGGAATGAGCATGGTCACGAGCATGAGCATGAGCATGGGAATGAGCATGGTCACGAGCATGAGCATGAGTATGGGCATGAGCATGAGCATGGGCATGAGCATGAGCATGGCCATGAGCATGGCCATGAGCATGAGCATGAGCATGAGCATGATGGAAATATGGCATAAACATTATATACATAGGATTTTCTTTCTGTTAAGCACCCTAACCTGTGATGGTTCATTTGTTTTAAATATTGTTACACATTTATTCTATATAAAATTCGATTAAATTTAATTAAGAAACCGAACGTGGTTGACGCCTCAATGCCTCCAGCTTCCTCCTCTTAAGCATGAGCATGATGGAAATATGGCATACACATGATATACATATGATTTTCTTTGTGTTAAGCACCCTAACCTGTAATAACATGGTCGATGCCGCCTCAATGCGTCCAGCTTCCTCCTCTTAAGCACGAGCATGGGCATGAGCATGAGCATGATGGAAATATGGCAAAAACATGACATACATATGATTTTCTTTGAGTGAAGCACCCTTGCCTGTGATAACATAGTTGATATTCCTCAGCTGAATAGCCTGAGCCTAAGCCTGAGCCTGAGCCTAAGCCTGAGCCTGAGCCTAAGCCTGAGCCTAAGCCTGAGCCTAAGCCTCAGCCTCAGCCTGAGCCTGAGCCTAAGCCTGAGCCTAAGCCTGAGCCTGAGCCTAAGCCTGAGCCTAAGCCTGAGCCTAAGCCTGAGCCTAAGCCTGAGCCTAAGCCTAAGCCTGAGCCTAAGCCTGAGCCTGAGCCTGAGCCTAAGCCTGAGCCTAAGCCTAAGCCTGAGTCTAAGCCTAAGCCTAAGCCTGAGCCTGGGCCTAAGCCTGAGCCTAAGCCTGAGCCTAAGCCTAAGCCTGAGCCTAAGCCTGAGCCTGAGCCTAAGCCTGAGCCTGAGCCTAAACCTGAGCCTAAGCCTGAGCCTGAGCTTGAGCCTAAGCCTGATCCTGAGCCTAAGCCTAAGCCTAAGCCTGAGCCTGAGCCTGAGCCTAAGCCTGAGCCTAAGCCTAAGCCTAAGCCTAAGCCTGAGCCTAAGCCTGAGCCTAAGCCTGAGCCTGAGCCTGAGCCTAAGCCTGAGCCTGAGCCTGAGCCTGAGCCTCAGCCTGAGCCTAAGCCTGAGCCTGAGCCTGAGCCTAAGCCTCAGCCTAAGCCTGAGCCTGAGCCTGAGCCTAAGCCTGAGCCTGAGCCTGAGCCTGAGCCTAAGCCTGAGCCTAAGCCTGAGCATATGCATGATATGATGTGAATTAGGTATATTCATGATATCAAATGATGTAATTATTTTCGAAGCACACGTACCTGTGACAACATGGTTGATGCCGCTTCAATGCTTCCATCTTCCTCCACATGAGCATGAACATGACATGACATAAATAGTGTTTACATATGATCTAAACATGATCTAAACATGATCTAAATATGATCTAAATACGATATATTAAAGCGCACTAACCTGTGACAACATGGTTGATGCCCCTTCAATGCTTCCATCTTCCTCCGCTGAATAGCCGGAGGCCTGGAAGCTGTGCAAGGATGCACGTAGGGACTCCCTGAAAAGTTGGGAGGAAGATTGTCAAGGGGCCACAAAAGGATGGTGGGTTTTTTAAGGATGATTCCAGGTCCATCGCGCTCAAAACGAATTCCATAAAAATAAAAAGTAGGTAGTCCTATAGCTCACACCTTCCTTTACATGTCATGGTGATGGCAGGTTGTGGGATGTAGCGTACAGGAGTTACGGAAGCACACAGAGCCAAAAAGCACTGATAATTTGCATTTGTGGGTGTCCTAACTCACGTATGTAGTAGCGTAGATTCGGGTGCAGCATTCTGAGTAACAGTTTCTGCTTGATAGCATGAAGAATATCTGCAAACAAAACAAAAGTGTTTTCACCATCTCATTGAAGTCGATTCAAGCTTCTTGTACATCTTGTGTACTGCCAGCTGGCCTCCCGAGCTGGGCTGCTTGCGGCCAGATGCGGATGCGAACAGAAATTAGCTGCGCGCCTAGCTGACGCATTCGCGGACAATATGATCTACTCAGAATGCAATTCCGAGCAATTGGGGTCGTGTAGCGGTGTAGGACCCTGAATCACGATAGCGATTCAACTTCGGGCGTTTTAGGACTTCAACACTTATGGAGATATGAGATAAATAAATGCATAAATAAATAAATAAATAAATAAATGTATAAATAAATAAATATAAGAAATAAACAGAAACGAGAAAATGTAAAAATGTAACAGGCCTCAGTCTTCTAGGATGGTCTGTGGGATGAAAATGAGATGGCCTTCTTGAAGCCCAGACCAGGGATATTGTTTTCCGGAATATATTCCGATCGGAATACGAGACCCCGTTTTGGCCAAAATTATCGGAATAAGAAACCTAAAAAAAAGAAATGTTTTTTTTACTGAAATTGACTAAAAATGACCCAAATCGTCCCAAATTGGAATAAGTATCCTGTTTTGGGAGGAAAAAAGGGAGGGGAAAAAGGAAAAGGAATAAGATTTCCTCTTAATGATTTGAAACAAATATCCCTGGCCCAGACTTGAAGCTTCAGCCCTGGAGGCTCTTAATGATTCCTCTTAATGATTTGAAACAAATATCCCTGGCCCAGACTCGAAGCTTCAGCCCTGGAGGATCCGCTTCCTAGAAGTCACCTCACTTGGTGTGAAAAAAGCAAAAACAAGGCAAAACAAAACACGAAAATAATGAAAAACCCAGAAATAGAATGGCTAGTGACTTTATGAGAGGCCTCACTCTTCTGGGATGGTCAGTGGGATATTAACTCGAAAGCCTTCTCGAAGCTCAGACTTGGATCTTGCGCCCTGGAGGCTCCTCTTCCTAGAAGTCACCTCACTTGGTGTGGCCTTGGTGCTGGTCTTGGTGGTGTTGGTGGTGTAGGTTGCGGGAGCTGGTGGTAGCTGGTGGAAGCTGGTGGTAGCGTTAGCTGTGGTAGCGGTCGCGTTGGTGGTAGCTGGTGGTAGCTGGTGGAAGCTGGTGGTAGCGTTAGCTGAGGTAGCGGTCGCGTTGGTGGTAGAGGCAGTGGTGGAGGAGCCCGTGGCAGTGGTCGCGGTGGTGGTGGTGGTGGTCGCAGCGCCACTAGGGACTGTAAGCAGCTTGCCTGAGATGCATAAGGCCATGTCCTGGTTCCAAGGAGTACTCTCGCTGGTTGTGGTGACAGCTACGGCTTGCACGGCATTGCTGCGCTGGCGCAAGCTGGAGCTTAGTCCTGTCTGGATGGGCGGGGGGCGGAATGCTTGTAGCTTGAGTGAGCTTGCCCTAGAGGGGCAGGGGGGGGCGGTCCCCGGTGCTGGGCTAGGACCCCTAGATCCTCCTGAGGTGCGAGGGGGTCTGGTGTAGCCAACTTGTGGCGTGGCTTCACTGTAGGTGTCTGGATCTGATGCTGAGCCCTGGAGGTGCAGGTTGAGTGGTGATGGCGTTGGTGGTTGGTGGTTGGTGGTGGTGGTGTGTGGTGATGGGTGGGTTGTGTGGATGTGGTGGTGGGGTGGGTGGTATGGTGTGTGTGTGGTGAGGTGGTGGTGGTGGGTGATGGTGGTTGTGTGGTGGTGATGGTGGTGTGGTGTGGTGATGGGGGTGGTGTTGTGTTGTGGTGGTTTGGTGATGGTGGTGGGGGTGATGGGGGTGTGGTGTGGTAGGGTGGTGGTGGTGTGGTGATGGTGTGGTGGTGTGGTGATGTGGTGGTTGGTGAATGGTGTGGTGGGTGTGGTGATGGTGGTGGTGTGTGGTGGGGGTGGTGGTGTGGTGATGGTGGTGGTGGTGTGGTGATGGTGGTGGTGGTGTGGTGATGGTGGTGGTGGTGTGGTGATGGTGGTGGTGGTGTGGTGATGGTGGTGGTGGTGTGGTGGTGGTGGTGGTGGTGTGGTGATGGTGATGGGTGTGTGGTGATGGGGGGTGTGGTGTGGTGAATGGTGGTGGTGGGTTGGTGATGGTGGTGGTGGGTGTGTGATGGTGGTGGGTGGTGATGGGTGGGTGGTGTGGTGATAGGTGGTGG
Organism: Chlamydomonas sp. ICE-L; assembly: GCA_013435795.1. Taxonomy (NCBI): domain Eukaryota; kingdom Viridiplantae; phylum Chlorophyta; class Chlorophyceae; order Chlamydomonadales; family Chlamydomonadaceae; genus Chlamydomonas; species Chlamydomonas sp. ICE-L. The sequence goes on from JACBWV010000483.1 coordinate 1,007,509, forward strand.
TGGTGTGGGGATGGGTGATGTGGTGTGGGTGATGGGTGTGGTGGTGTGGTGCATGGTGTGTGTGTGGTGGATGGTGTGATAGTGGCCGGTGTGGTGTGGTGGTGTGGTGATGGTGGCGGTGGTGTGGTGATGGTGGTGGTGGTGTGGTGATGGTGGTGGTGGTTGGGATGCCAAGCTCTGGATGTGTAGATGGGGTGGTGTTGGTGGTGTTGGTGGTGGGTGTTGGTGGTAGTGTTGGTGGTGGTGTTGGTGGTTGGTGTGGTTGGTGTTCCCCCCCCCCCCACCCACCCCTACCACCACGGACCCTACCAACACCAAGGCCAAACACCACCACTGACCAACCAACCACCACCAACCATCCAACCCAACCACCCCGCCCACGGTCCCAACACCACACCACCCCAGTTCCACATC
>JACBWV010000483.1:1008422-1047345 GCA_013435795.1 Chlamydomonas sp. ICE-L
TGATCAAACACGATACATCAACATACCTGATCAAACACAAGACTCAACATACATGATCAAACAGCGATCCATCAACAGATCAAGATCAAACACGATACAATCAACAAACATTATCAAACAGACATACATCAACTACATTGATCAAACGCAATACATCAACATCATGACAACACGAACTCAAACCACAGAGCAAACAACGATACATTCACATACGGATCAAACAACAATACATCACCATATGTCAAACGCGATACATCAACAAACATGATCAAACACGATACATCAACATACATGATCAAACACGATACATCAACATACATGATCAAACACAATACATCAACATACATGATCAAACACGATACATTAACAAACAGGATCGAGCGCAATACATCAACATACATGATCAAACACGATACATCAACACACATGATCAAACAGGATACATCCACATACATGATCAAACACGATACATCAACATACATGATCAACACAATACATCAACAAACATGATCAAACACGATACATCAACATACATGATCAAACACGATACATCAACATACATGATCAAACACGATACATCAACATACATGATCAGAGCAATACATCAACATACATGATCAAACACGATACATCAACATATATGATCAAACACAATACATTAACCAACATGATCAAACACGATACATCAACATACATGATCAAACACATACTCACCATACATTATCAACATCAATACATCAACAACATTTCAACACGAGCATCATCACACATGATCCAATACGATACGTCAACATAACAGGATCAACATATCCAGCAACAAACTGAGCAACGCAATACATCACAACATGGTCAAACTAGATACATACGACATATCAAACGCGATACAATTCAACATACATGATCAAACACGATACATCACCAAACATGATCAAACCATACACACACCATACATGATCAAACACGATACATCACATACTTATCAAACACATCATCGAGCAAACATGATCAAACACTATACAATCAACATACATGATCAAACAAGATACTTCAACATACTGAGCACCACGATCTCAACATACTGAATCAACACGCTACATCAACAGACATTATCAACCCTATACTCAAACATACATGATCAAACACTATACATCAACAAACATTATCCATCGCCATACATCACATTCATGAATCAACACAATCATAAATCATGCATGACAAACACAATACATCCCAAACAGATCAAACTCAATCATCAACAAACAGATCAAACCGATACATCAACACACATGATCAAACAGGATACATCAACATACCTGATCAACACGATACATCAACATCATGAATCAAAACGAAATACATCCACAACATGGTCAAACACGATACTCAACATACATTATCAAACACGATACATCACATCATGATCAAACGCAATACTCAACAAACTGATCAAAACCGATACATCAACATAACATGATCAACCACATACATCAACATACATGATCAAACACGATACATCAACATACATGATCAAACGCAATACATCAACAAACATGGTCAAACTAGATACATCAACATAGATGATCAAAAACGCATACATCAACATCAGATTCAAACACCGATACCTCAACATACATGTCAAACATGATACATCAACATACATGATCAAACACAATACATCCGCAAACATTCAACCCAAACACGATACAAATCAACATACATGATCAACCACGATACCAACATACATGAGCAAACCCATACATCAACATACATTATCAAACGCAATACATCACAACATGTCAAACACGATACACTCAACATACATGATCAAACATCGACACGTACAATCAACAATCATGATCAAAGCGCCATACATCAACAACTTAGCAAACACGCAATACTCAACATACATGACAAACACAATACATCACAACAACAAACATGCGCAACACGCTACATACAACATGATCAAACGCAATACATCACAAACATGATCAACCACGATACATCAACACACATGATCAAACAGGATACATCAACATACATGATCAAACACAATACATCAACATACATGATCAAACGAAATACAATCAACTACATGATAAACGCGATACATCAACATCATTTCAAACACATACCAATCAACAAACTTGCTCAAACACGATTACAATCACATATAGATCAAACACTATAACATATCACAACAGGAGCATACACGATACGCACACACATATCAAACCGATCATCAACATACATGATCAACACATACTAAAACATACTGATCAAACACGATACATCAAATACATATCAAACACAGACATCAACTACATGATCAAACACGATACATCACATACATGTCAACACTATACATCAACATACATGATCAAACAACGATACCTCAACATCATGATCAACACATACATCAACATACATGATCAAACACGATACATCCCATACTGATCAACACGATACACAACATACATGATCAAACACATACTCAACATACATGAATCAAACACGTTACGTCAACATACTGACAACACACGATACATCAACAACATGATCAAACACATACATCAACATACATGATCAAACACGATACAACAATCAACAAACAGATCCATACAACGATACAATCACATACATGATCAACCCGAGTACTCAACATACATGATCAAACAACAATACTCAACAATACATTATAAAACACGATACTCACAACATGAATCAACACGAATACAAAGCAACCAACATGGTCAAACACGATACATCAACATACATGATCAAACACGATACATACCTTCAGATCAAAACACGATACTCAACATACTATCAAACACGATACCTCACATACTGATCAAAACCCTGATACATAAACATACATGACAACATACACGATCCATCAACAACATGATCAAACACGATCATTAACATACATGCAACACCCATACATCAACGACATACAAACCCGATACAATCAACATACATGATCAAACACGATACATCAACATACATGATCAAACACAATACATCAACATACATGATCAAACACGATACAATAACATCATGATCAAACACGATACTCAACAAATGATCAACCGATCATCAACATACATGAGCAAACTAGATACAATCAACATACTATCAAACACGATACAGCAACATACAGTATCAAACACGATACATCACATACATGATCAACACCGCGATACATCACATACATGATCAAACACGATACATCACATACATGGATCAAACACGATACATCAACATACATGATCAACACAATCTTCAACAACATGATTCAAACACAATACTCAACATACATGATTCAAACACAATACATCAACATACATGATCAAACACGATACATCAACAAACTGATCAACACATACAACATCAACATCTGATCAAAAACAGATACAGCACAGCATGATCAAACCGATATCATCAATAATATCCAACACGATACATCAACATACATGATCAAACACGATACATAAACATACATGATCAAACACGATACTCATCTAACATTATCAAACACATCATTACTACATGTCAAACACGATTAAATCAACATACGATCAAACGCAATACATCACATACATGATCAAACACGATACATCAACAAACATGATCAAACACGATACATCAACATACATGATCAAACACGATACATCAACAAACATGATCAAACACGATACATCAACATACATGATCAAACACGATACATCAACATACATGATCAAACACGATACATCAACATACATGATCAAACACAATACATCAACATACATGATCAAACACGATCATTAACATACATGATCAAACACGATACATCAACGTACATGATCAAACGCGATACATCAACATACATGATCAAACACGATACATCAACATACATGATCAAACACAATACATCAACATACATGATCAAACACGATACATCAACAAACTGATCAACCCGATAACATCACAACATGATCAAACACGATACATCAACATACATATCAAACTCAATACATCAACAGACATGATCAGACAATACATCACATACATGCTCCAACCACGATACATCACAACATGATCAAACACACTCTTAACCAACATGATCAAAACACGATACATCAACTACATGATCAACACGATACATCAACAACATACAAACACAATCCATCAACAAAACATGTTCAACACGATAATCACATACATATCAAATACGAGACGTCAACATACATGATCAACATGATACTCAACAAACAGATCAAACCATACACTCAACAACATGGTCAAACTATATACAGACAACATTATCAAAACGCGATTACCTCACATACAGATCAAACACGATACATCAACAAACATGATCAAACACGATACATCACATCATGGTCAAACACCATCCTCAACACCAGATCAACACGATACAGCAACAACATGACAACCACGATAATCAACATACATGAATCAAACAAATCCATAACATACATGGATCAAACACGATACATCAACATCCTGGAGCAACACGATACATCACAGACATTATCAAACACGATCAGCATCAACATACATGATCAAACACGATACATCAACAAACCGATCAAGCGCATACTCCACATCATGATCAACACAATCCTAAACAACATGATCAAACACGAAACATCAACAACAGGATCAAACGCAATACATCACCAACATGATCAAACACATACATCAACAACACATGATCAAACGGATACATCAACATACATGATCAAAACACGAACATCCATACTGATCAACGAACTCATCAACAAGACATGGTCAAAACACGATACATCACATCATGATTAAAACACGATACAGTCACATACATGATCAAAACGAGAATACCATCACAAACCTGACAAACCGATACACATCAACATACATATCAAACACATACTCAACAGTACATGATCAAACCGATACATCAACATACATGATCAAACCAATACATCCAACAACATGGGTCAAACTAATACATCACATAGGATGATCAACGCGTACACTCACATCATGAATCAACACGATACATCAACATAATGATCAACATGATACTCAACATACATGATAAACACTACATCAGCAAACATGATCAACACGATACATCAACATACAATGATCAAAACATGAGACTCACATACATGATCAAAACGTACATCAACCTACATGATCAAACGCAATACTGTCAACATACCTGATCAAACACGATACATCAACAATCATGATCAAACACGATACATCAACAAACATGATCAGCGCCATAACTCACAAACAGATCAAACGCAATACCTCAACACGGATCAACCATACATCACATACATGATCAAACAGGACTATACCTTACATACATGATCAAACGCAATACATCAACACACATGATCAAACACGATACATCAACATACATGATCAAACAGGAATCCCTCAACATACTGTCAAACACAACTACATCAACTACAGGATCAAACGAATACATCACAAACTGTCAACCACATACATCCATACCTGTCAAACACGATACATCCACCTACCTGATCAAACACTATACATCAACAATACATATCAACCACATACATCCAATACTATCAACACATACATCACAAACATGGTCAAACAAAACATGAACTATTATATCACAACATGATCAAACACGATACATCAACCTCCATATCAGAACACGATACATCAACACACTTATCAAAATCAATACATCAAACAACATGGTCAAACCGCGATACATCAACACACATGATCACACCCAATACATCCACGTACTATGATCAAACCACATACTCAACATACATGACTATCATATACATCAACATAGATGAATCAAACTGCGATACATCAACATACATGATCAAAAAACACGATACATCAACAATACATTATCAAGAAAGAGAAGAGGAAGAGAGGAGCGGAGAGTGAAAAAAATGAAACATGATACATCAACATACATGATCAAACACAATACATCAGCAAACATGATCAAACACGATACATCAACATACATGATCAAACACGATACATCAACATACATGATCAAACACGATACATCAACATACATGATCAAACGCAATACATCAACATACATGATCAAACACGATACATCAACATACATGATCAAACACGATACATCAACAAACATGATCAAGCGCCATACATCAACAAACATGATCAAACGCAATACATCAACATACATGATCAAACACAATACATCAACATACATGATCAAACACGATACATTAACATACATGATCAAACGCAATACATCAACAAACATGATCAAACACGATACATCAACACACATGATCAAACAGGATACATCAACATACATATCAAACACAATACATCAGCATACTAGTGATCAAACTAAATACTCAACAAACATGTTCAAACTCATCAATCAACATACATGACAACACTATACATCACAATCAAATGAATCAAACACGATACATCAACCATACAGGATCAAACCTATACCTCAACATACATGATCAACACGATACCTCCACATACATGTAAACACCGATAACATCAACATACATGATCAACACGATACATTAACAACAGGACAAACGCATACATCAACAAACATTATCTAAACACGATACTCAACCACATATCAAAACCCGATTCATCAACATGGCTGATCAAACACGATAACATCAACATACACATGATCAACGAAATACGATCAACAAACATGGTCAACACGATAAAAAAAAACATCAACATACATGATCAAAAACTGATACTCAACTACATGATCAAACACGATACATCAACATACATGATCAAACACGATACATAAACATACATGATCAAACACGATACAACAACATACATGATCAAACGCAATACATCAACATACATGGTCAAACACAATACATCAACACACATGATCAAACACAATACATCAACATACATGATCAAACACGATACATCAACATACATGATCAAACACGATACATCAACATACATGATCAAACACGATACATCAACATACATGATCAAACGCAATACATCAACAAACATGGTCAAACACGATACATCAACATACATGATCAAACACGATACATCAACATACATGATCAAACACGATACATCAACATACATGATTAACCGTAATACATCAACAACAAGGTCAAACACGATACATCAACATACATATCAAACGCAATACAATCAACATACTGAAAACACAACGATACATCAACATACATGATCAAACACGATACATCAACATACATGATCAAACACGATACATCAACATACATGATCAAACACGATACATCAACATACATGATCAAACACGATACATCAACATACATGATCAAACACGATACATCAACAAACATGATCAAACGCAATACATCAACAAACATGATCAAACGCAATACATCAACAAACATGGTCAAACGCAATACATCAACATACATGATCAAACACGATACATCAACAAACAGGATCAAACGCAATACATCAACAAACATGATCAAACGCAATACATCAACACACATGATCAAACACGATACATCAACGTACATGATCAAACACGATACATCAACGTACATGATCAAACGCAATACATCAACAAACATGGTCAAACACGATACATCAACAAACATGATCAAACGCGATACATCAACAAACATGATCAAACGCAATACATCAACAAACATGGTCAAACGCAATACATCAACATACATGATCAAACACGATACATCAACATACATGATCAAACGCAATACATCAACAAACATGGTCAAACACGATACATCAACATACATGATCAAACACGATACATCAACATACATGATCAAACACGATACATCAACATACAGATTAATAACCGTAATACATCAACAAACAAGGTCAAACACGATACATCAACATACATGATCAAACGCAATACATCAACATACATGATAAAAACACGATCCATCAACATACATGATCAAACACGATACATCAACATACATGATCAAACACGATACATCAACATACATGATCAAACACGATACATCAACATACCTGGATCAAACAACGATACACATCCACAACATGCATCAAACACGATTACATCAACAAACATGATCACACGCGATACAATCAACAACATGATCAACGCAATACAATCACAAACATGGTCAAACGCATACTCAACATCCATGATCAAACACGATACCATCACAACAGATCAAACGCATCCATCACAAACAGATCAAACGCAATACATCACACACTGAATCAAACACATGATCAAACACGATACATCAACGTACATGATTTAACACGATACATCAACATACATGATCAAACACGATACATCAACATACATAATCAAAAACAATACATCAACAAACATGATCAAACGCGATACATCAACAAACATGATCAAACGCGATACATCAACAAACATAATCAAACACAATACATCAACATACATAATCAAACACGATACATCAACATACATGATCAAACCGCATTATTACCCGCACTCACCTAGTGCACCATTCCCAACTCCTCCAGGTGCTGCCTGACTCACTCATGAACTACTGCCTCTCCCTCATGAGTATCGACCTACCAGTCTTTGCCTCAGCCACCGCCATTGCCATCATCCCCTACACCACCACCTACTGCTACATGGGCTCGGTGTCATCTGACATCATCACCACCATCGGCGGGGGGGGATCCGGACAGGGGGCGGGGGGTGGTAACTCCGAAGGGGCCGCCCTCCACCACGTGGGCATCACAGCATCCTTACTAATGTTCGTGTGTATGGTGTTCTACGCCGGGGTAGTGATTCGACGAGCAATTGCTGACTCAGGAGGGGATTTGCCCACCAGGGAGGGGGCCGTGGGGGGGGCTGGGAAGTGTATGGAGGAGGTGGGGGATGACGGAGGTTGCGAGGGGGGTGAGCGGAAGGTGATGTTCAAGCCACGTCAACTAGCATTAGCTAGCATGTAGAGCAAGATGCCCAAAACGTTATGTTTCACGACTCAATCGCACATTTGGGGGGATTGGGGGGGAAGATACGGAGAGGCTATTCAAAAGTACTCGTTAACAGGGTACTTCAAATGGCCAAATTGGCCAGCGCTTTAGGGCACTTGAAATCAAAAAACTGCGCTTTGTAGTGCAAAAAGCGCAAAAATTGCTTGCAGCGCCCACAAGGGGTTGCAAAAACTGCGCTTAAGGCGTAGAGGGGGGCAAAAAGTCAGCGTTCAAGAGTGCAAAAGCGGGCGCTTTGAATTACCCTGCTCGTTAATACCTCCTTTGGACTCCAAACGTGCCCGTGACTTGAACTTGGTACCTTGGCTAGCACAATGGTCTAGTGGTAGACCAGATAGTCAAACAATGAAGAGTCGGGGGTTCGACTCCTCCTTCGGGCGCTGTTGGCGTTGCAGGTCGACGTCTACCGCGATGGTAGCTTGTCCACTTGAGGTAGGAGACCGCTCCCCACCCGCGTACAACGGGCTCCGTTAACACCACGCCCCACCAGGCGTTATCATTACCTTGGCTAGCTTCATCCAGCAAGTTCGCTGCTCGCCGTCTTTGGCAGTAAAAAAATATATACCATGAGGAATGTAAACTCGAAAAATTGTTGCCTTCATTTGTTGTGTGCTTCTGAATGATCAAGGAAGCCATACACATGTATTCCTTTAAAAACAAATCTCGATCCAATCTCGTCATCAGGGTACTACATTTTGTCAAAATGGTCAGCGCAAAAAGCACAAAGACTGCGCGCTGCGGCCACAGGGGGTTGAAAAACTCGCGAAAAGCGCATGGTGACAGAGGATGTGCGCGCTACCCCTCGTGCTTGTAGTATCCTGCTCTTCATACATTCATGGGTAAACGTAGGAACTTGAACTTGGTTACACGGCTGACGGCTCCAGCCAGCAATTTGGGTGCCCACCTTATTCGGCAATACGGTAACATACAATTCCAGGAATAATGAAAACGTGAAAAAATAGAGAAAACATCGCTTGTCCTTCCAACTTTTGATTGCACATTAGATAATGTACAGGAAACATTTTCCTATCAGATTGGGAAATCAGGTTCTAATATAAAGGTAATGATACCGCCTGGTGGGGCGTGGTGTTAAGGGAGCCCATTGTACTCGGGTGGGGAATGTCCTCCTACCTCAACTGTACAAGCTACCATCGCGGTGGACGACTACCTGGAACGCTAAGAGCGACCAAAGGGGGAGTCGAACCCCCGACTCTTCATTCTTTCGCGACATGGTCTACTACTAGACCGTTGTAAATCACGGAAAGAGGTTCTAAAACTTACTTCGTGAATGCAGTTTTGACGATAGATCTGCCTCGAGCCACATGCTGGCGTTAGCAATACTTTCTTCTCGTATTCAGTGATGACGATAGGTGTGCATCGAGTTTCTTCGGACAAATTCGAACAGCAAATGCAAACAGCAACCCCGGGGCGCGGCCATCTGGGGGTGGGGTATAAATGCGTGTGAGAGTGTTAGGGGGAGGGTTTGTTTTTGTTTCTCTCGCTAAGTCTGTCTATCTGGCGCCTCTGCGCTTGTGCCTACATGATAATGCCGTTCCCTAGATGTAACCAAGCAACCGTTAGGGAATGCGGTAGGGCTGTCCTAGAGCATGCCTAAGGCTATGTGTAATACAATGTTAGATTTAAAAACTATTGTTACAACGTTAGTGCTATCTATCTCAATCTCTTCTTCCTTCTAAGTTGAACTCAGTCAATTCATGCTTTGTATTCAGCCAGATGCGTTGATGAAATAAAAGCAAACCATTTATCAAACAAATGAAGGATGAAGGATGTTCCTTTGCCACCAAGTCATCAGCTTGAGGACCTTTGGACTAAGTAATTCAAAGCGCGCGCTTTTGAGCGCTGACTTTTTGACCCCCTCTGCGCTTTAAGCGCAGTTTTTTGCAACCCCTTGTGGGCGCAGCAAGCATTTTATGCGCTGTTTGCACTACAAAGCGCAGTTTTTTTGTTTTCAAGTGCGCTAAAGCGCTGGCCAATTTGGTCATTTGAAGTACCCTGCTTTGGATGCCAGAGATAGCAAACTGCAGTGCATTTTTCTGGAGCGCACTCTACCCACTAGATTTCGCACGAACTGGCACATACAAACTTCAAAATTTGAATCTGCTAATCCTAAACTGAAAATTACCGTAGCAAACCGCGGTGCACTCTCTTCTCTAGAGAAAATGCAAAATGCCAACCTAGGCATACCGTAGCAATAGGAATTTAGTGGATGCACCAAATATGTACCCAACACCCGAATACCCAAGTGGAGCCTAGTGGTTTCCCTCTAGGACACGTGCAACTGAAGTGGCTGCGTGTAGCTTTACCCATATCAGCTTATACACTTCAAGAGTGGAGAGATACTCGCAGCGGTCAACGCGCCAATCTTTTAACGCAAAGATGAGAATAGTTTACAGCGTCTGGTGGAACACATTAGGGAAAACACCAGCGGTGAAAGGGGCGAAAGCCGGGAACCTAATCAGGGTACAGGCTATACAGCGCGTGTCAGAAACGGAAAGGGGACGCAGCCTACGGGATGCTGTCGCTGTGTCATGTAGGATGACACAGCGCTACGGGGAAGCTGTCACTGTGTCACAGAGTGTGACACAGTACAGACAGAAAAGCATTTACTGTCTACAGCTATAGTTATAAGGAAGTACAGTAGTAGTCACCAAGACATAAAACGATTGAGTGAACCGCAATTGATGCTGATACTCCACCTATGACGTAGGTGACACACACTATTACTCCACCTATGATACAGGTGCCATATAACTATGTGTAACACACACAAAAAATTGAAGAACTCCGAAATCCAGGAGAACTGCAAAATGAAACAAAAAGGTTCAGAGGAAGGAACAGGCAAAATCAGAAAAATACTGCAAAGCCAGGAAAAGTCAATCCTAATACCAAAGAAGGGTAACAACGGTTTTTTAAACCTAATGCCAAACAAAGGATAACAACGGAGACAAATGTAACCAGAAACCGTTGACCTAAAAGGGAAGCGGTCATACCGTGCGTGCATGTGGACAAACCGCCAGAACACAGCAGGATCAAGGGGCTTGGTAAAGGGGTCAGCACAGTTGTCCTTAGTGTTAACATAGGCAACCTTCAGCCGGCCATCCTCAACCAACTACTCCTTGATATAATGATGAATGACATCAACGTGCTTGCTGCGAGGAATCAGTTGCCAGTCATTGGCCCAACGAAGAGACCCCAGGTTGTCACCCTGAATGGTGACAGTGGTACACGGTAACCCCAGATAGATCAGCCCTCAATTTCTTCAACCATTGCACCTCCCTGGCTGTCTGATCCAGGGCTTGATACTCAGCCTCACTAGAGCTTATAGCAACAGTAAGCTGCCGCTTGCTCATCCAGTTTACTAGGCACCCAGCAGCAAGAACAGCATAGCCAGTCTGAGATCTCCTGTCAGAACCATCATCAGCAAAAGACGAATCACTAAAGACAGTAAACGAGAAATCAGAACTGTGGGTGTAAGTGAGGCCCAGGTGGGAATGAGACCTTAAGTAAAAGAGCAAGCGCTTGGCTGCCCCCCAGAGAGGTACAGTAGGGTGAGCAGGAAACCTGGAAAGATAGCTGACAGCAAAAGCAATATCAGGCCTGGTGCACGTAGCCAAGTATAGCAAAGCACCAACAAGGGAGAGGTACTGGCTGTTAGAAAGCAGGGGCTGTCCAGGGAGATCAGTGACAGTGCACTTGGCCATGGGGGCAGAGAACTTGGGCTTGGCTGCAGAGGTGAGACCAAACTGCTCCACCAGATCAAGCAACAATGTAGGAGTGCTGGCCTGCTGGGAGAGGTTGAACTGAACACACCTGCCATCAGATTCAAGGGTAACCTTCATATCCAGTGAGAAACTGAACAGGCACTCCCATCTCCTTCATTCACCTCCCAGCCAGCAGCTTCCATAGCCTTGATCAGCAAATCATACTAAGACCGTCAGATCATCAAAAGCACAGATAAAATCATCAACATAGGTCAGAACATAGCTCCACCCACCAAAGGAATCCCGTCTAAAGTACAGAGCTGGTTCTGCCTTGCTCATCACAAACCCATGAGCAATCAAAACTTGCTTGACCTCCTGGCTCCAAGCCCTGGGTGCCTGCTTCAGACCATAAAGGGACTTGACAAGTTTGCACACAAGGGGAAGGCCATGAGGTCCAAGCACCTTGAAACCTTCAGGCTGGTGACAGTACAAATCCAGGCCAGGTTCCAAAACAGCATTGAGAAAAGCCGTCTTGATATCCAGCTGCCGAACAAACATCTTCCTATGAGCGATGGCAGCAAGGAGAGCCCTAAGCCCAGCTTTAGAGGAGACCGGGGCATAGACATCATGAAAGTCAAGCCCAGGCCTCTGCAAAAATCCTCGAACCACAAAGCGAGCCTTATATATAACGCTCCACCAATCCATTAGCCCCCATCTTATTCACAAACAACCACCTGCCAGATAGGATCCTCTGTTTAGGAGGCTGAGGAGTAAGACCCCAAGTGCCATGAGCACGCAAAGATTCAATCTCATCCTTCATGGCAAGTAACCATTGATCCCGCTCAGGGTTACAGGGGTGCATGGCGTCCTTATAGGACAGTTCAGTGGAAGTCGAAATGTATGCACCCACGTAAAGGCAGTCAACCCCCATATGAGAAACATGTGTATCAGCAGGTAGTACAAGCCCCAGGTCAGGAATACTGCCTAGTTGAACAGGGTCGGCATTCTTTGCCTCTAAATCAGTGAAGCCTGGGTGAACCGGAACACCCCAGCCATACGCAGTATCACTCCCAGCCCACTCATCCAAGTCATCACTCAGGCACCCACTGGTGGCTGGCTCATCATTTTGCATAGACATGTATGTCTCACCAGGGAGGACAGGGGGCAGTGGAATCGGTACTGTCCACTGGTCGTCTGAACTGGTGCAAGGCTGGAAATGTGAATCATGCAATGGAACTTTATAAGGATCCACTATGATGGATGAATGGCCGGGTCCTAAAGCTTCACCTGTGAGAGGAGGCACAGAAGAGGGCCTAGCGACCACCTGAGATTCGGGTAAATTAATATTCGGAAGGACTTTAGACCTCCGCCCGCCTTTTCGCTTCACACGAGATACAGCACGATCAGCAACTGGCCTGTGACGCAACGTCATACGAGGACCAGGACAGACGTCAACAATCTGGGTCGCTAAAGGGCTTATTAAGGCATTTCCCGTAGCATCGAGCATATCGCCGTTGATAGCAGGAGGGATGCTGTCAACATACGGGGACCCATCACAAGGGAGGAGCCCAGGAATACAGTTGGAGCTAAACTGTTCATAGAATAGTACAACTATCACGACTCTCTACTACCTGGCGCAACTTCGGAACCCAAATATAATAACCCTTACTCAACAGGGGGTACCCAACCAGTCTACCAGATAAAGCCCTCTCATCAAGCTTGTTGCGCTTTTCCCCATTGACTAATGTAACATAGTAATCCAAGGGCAACCAAAGACTCTCAACAACGACACATCAGGAACCACACCAATCCAAAGAACAACTCATAAGGAGACTTCTTACCCTGATTGGGGAGACGATTGCGATGATAACAACAAGTTTAGACTCCAGGTGGATGCTCCTAGCCACATTCTGCAAAACCCCATTGTATCGTTCAACAGTTGCATTCTGCTGAGCAGTGTACATCAACTACAACTCGTGTACTGACCCAACCTTGATCAACCATTCCTCAAACCACTTAACCACAAAAACTCCTTGGCCCTGTCAGATCTCAAACATGTGAACACAAACCCATGTAGCTGAGTCATCCACCTGAGGATGGTAGAACCGCTAATAAGGGAGCCTCGCTCATCCCTGGACCTCAGAACCGCTAATAAGGGAGCCTCATCCCTGGACCTCAGAACCGCTAATAAGGGAGCCTCGCTCATCCCTGGACCTCAGGGCCAATACCTCAGCAAAGCCAGAGAATTGGTCTGTGAGACGCAGAATATAACACTCCCCACGCAAGCCCCTAATATGAAAAGGTCCCATGATATCTAAGTGAAGACGTTGCAGAGGTGCATGGATCTCCGTCCGTGGTGCTTTCTTTAGGGAAGGGCAAACGCTTGGCCTTAGCCTTCTGACAAGCATCACAGGGGATCTTATCCAGCTTTTTCGCTTGTTGTAGAGTGAGGGGTAGGTTTTAAACCATATTATACCTGACAAGGCTGTGCATGGCGTGATAGCCAGGGTGACCCAGCCGCCTATGCCACAGCCATTCAAGTGTAGTAGGGATAATAACTCCACCGTCCTCATCATCAACATCAAGTGCAGAAGCAGGATACAGGTCAGGACGAGGAACAGAGCAACCACGAGCATTAACACTAGGCCTGCATGCAAACTGGTACACGCCATCACTGGATGCAGGAAAAGACCATAAGACAGAAGAGGCCTGTGTGGCAGTACAGGTAGTACTATCAAAATAAATCCGGCAGTGATGGGAATGGGCCACAGCATTGACTGAGAGGAGGTTCACTGGACAGTGAGGGATGTAGAGGACATTGGTTATAGTGATGGGAGTAGGTAACCATCCAATCACTACATAACACAATGGATCCACTGCCCTCTGACTGTTGAACCACCCCATCACCAAATCCAACAGCAGCTGGGCCATTTGAAGAAGCATGAAATTCTAAGAACAGGGACATATCACCAGTAATAGACAAGGCAGCCCCCGAGTCAACATGCAAGACACCCTCAGAGAGACTAGGACTACACACGTTTGAGAACTTAGTCTTGCAAGAGAAAAGGACAGGGCGTACCTCCTACTTCTTATCCAGAGCATACCCATCAATCTGAGCCTGCAAGGAGGACAACTGTTTGGGAGTCGAAGTAGCTGGAAGGGCCAAGTGCATGGGCTCGGGTGCTTTACCCTGTGACCCAGACTTGGACCTCCTCAGCTCTGGATGCTTAGTCCAGCAGTTTTCCTCACTGTGAGACCTCTTGTTGGGACATGGCCCCCAGGTACAGGCTTCAAAGGCACGCTTGGCAGAGCCAGAACCCTGAGAACCAGACCCCTGCCCATACTTAAAAGCAGCATTGGCAGGAGTGGGGGGAGGGTTCCGGGACCACCCAGGGTGCCTGGAGTCCGACTTGGGGAGCTCTATGTTGAGCCTGTCCAGGTCATGGTACTCCCTCAGACAGACCCTGTAATCTAGAGTAATATGCGCCTGGCGCATGTACCCAAACCGCTGACGAAGAGAGTCGAAGCGTGCTAGTGGGATACCGCCAATGATAATCCCCATGGCATATATACTCCTGCGTAACAGGAGCACGCGCCTTGCGCAGGTCGGAACAGTAACCCCTAACCCTTCGAAAGAACGCATCGATACGATCGTCAGGGTGCATCACTGCATCACGAAGCAGACCCATCAACAAATGCACTTCTGAACTGAGATGATCAGACTCCCAGGTGCGGATACCAAGGAAGATATCCGCAGGGGTTGAGTAGTCCTCATAACATTTCACAAGCGGTTCTGCCATTTGGGCCAACATCATGGACAGGACCACAGTGTGCGATATGTAGGGAACTGAGTCCTAACAAAGCAGGAGAGACAGAGGAATCATCAACAAAAGCAGGGGAAGCAACAGGGCGCTCAGGGGAAGGAACAAGAGCAGCAGACAGATTCGAATAATCAACCCTAACCTGCAGAAAGTACTCTGCAGCCAGGCCAGCGTCATACACGCGCTGGTCATCTAGATTCCTGATCCTACCCAAAGCCCTGGCATCCTCCACCAATACAACTGCTCAAAGTTCGGCGCTACAGGTAGGACAGCGAGGGAACGGTCGACGCAAAAACTGGTGGCCTACTTTCGGTTCTTGTGCACGCCACCCAGCACCAAAGGGACCATTGCGCGTAGGATACTCAATGCCCACAGTCACATCTCCCAAGAAATCACGACACATTTGCCCCAGTTCAGTGAAAGCCATAAATCGCCCCCTAAAACCCTGAGCTCTAGCTTCCTGAGTAGCAGTAACATCCAGCCTACCATACAGGGTGATGTCGAGGCTATCAGCATCCACTTGAGCCTGACGGAGAAGCTTCAAAGTCCGCAATGGCAAGGGCGGAGCAGGACCTCCAGAGAGCAGATGCTCATAAGCATGACATCCAGGATGCACGCCCATCGGAGGGGGAGGGGCTGGAGGTGGCGTCTCCATGGGCGGAGGTGGTGGCTCCTCAAAAGCCGAAGCCACAGATCCAGAAGGTGGCACAGAGCCACTAGAGCGCAAGGTTATCAGCATCAATTGCGGTTCACTCAATCGTTTTATGTCTTATGTGCCTGGTGACTACTTCTGTACTTTCTTAGAACTATCAGTACAGACAGTAACTCCTTTTCTGTATGTACTGTGTCAGCTTCCCGTAGACTGTGTCATCCTTCATGACACAGTGACAGCTTCCTGTAGGCTGCGTCCCATGGTCCTCTGACACGCGCTAGCTGTATAGCCTGTACCCTGATTAGGTTCCCGGCTTTCGCCCCTTCCACCACTGGTGCCCTTTGTGGTTCCCCAGTCGCTGTAAAACATTCTCATCTACGTGTATAGATTGGCGCGTTTGACCGCTGCGAGTATCTCTCCACTCTTGAAGTGTATAAGCTGATCGGGGGTTCGACTCCCCCTTCGTTCGCTCTTGGCGTTGCAGGTCGTCGTCAACCGGATGGTAGCTTGTCTAGTTGAGGTAGGAGACCGCTCCCCACCCGCGTACGACGGGCTCCCTTAACACCACGCCCCATCAGGCGTTATCATTACCTTTAAGCTGATAAAGGTCATGCAAGTAGCCGACCGACGGCTGGGCAGAGCAAAGGTGGTCACAGAAGACGTAGACAGTGGAACAGCAGCAGAGAGCTTGGTCGGCTTGGCAATCTCCGGTTTTGCAGGCACAGCCTCAAACACCGGAGATATGATAGCGGCGTCAAGGACGTGAGCAGAAGAAGACGGGGTACCTCCACCGATGTCCAGGCTAGTCGCACTCTTGAGGTCGTCATAGTCATCCTCGTCCTCGGTGTCAAAGGCATCTGAGATCGCATCATCCACGAAGCGGGCAGACTCAGGCACAGCACCGAGGGAGTACTCCCCGATTTGAGTCTGCACGTCACAGAGATGCATCAACACATCCTCGACAGGCGGAAGGAGCGAGGCGACAGACGGTACACGTAGAGGCTGCTGGAATGACACCCTTGGGTGGGAAGATGGAAGGAGGATAGTTTACTTGGACAAGTGTTACACGTGGAGGCTGAATGTATCAAGTCTCTGGGGAGCATCTGCGATAGGAGAGGATATACTCACAGTCCCCACATTTTAGTCTCTTCCAAGCTGATAATCTCTAGGAGATGAAGAAGGAGGCTCGAAATCCAGCATTCCAGCCAACTCCACCTCACACAAAATACATCTGCCAACCCAACAGGGGTTGCAGCGCGTAACAAACCAAATCATACATACACCTGCCAACCAAAAGTGGTTCCAGCATGTAACAATCTAAATAACCATACAGAAGCATATCGTATCCTGAAACTTCAAATCTGCCACACATGGGTGTGCAGAATTTAATCAACCAATCAATTCAGACATGGATGGCCAAGCATAAGCAGCGTGTAACAAACTAGCACACAACTTAAAGCCGCCAATCACCTCCATGGCCATGAGCCTGACTTAACCAAAACAAGACTTGCCGTGGAGGAAGCTTCCAAAAAGGGTTATACCCTACACGGAACGAGTGGCAAACCTTAAAAACCCAAAACGAAGAAATTTTCCAGATATTCTCTAACGCGCCAATAAACGCTTCAAGCACTTTACACAAGCCGAGCAATACTCGCAACTCACGAGCATCCGCATTTTACGCCGAATCGCAACCAAACCACTAACATGCACTTCAACAATCTCGGCGCACCTCCAGGGAGCCAGGTGTAAATGTACAGATTCCTTCACGGGTACTCTGGCCGTCCAGCAAGGCATACGGGTACACCGTACCCGTAAGCCACGTGACAAACGCACATGATACAGTACCATACCCATGTACTGCCTCATCGCTCTCAACGCGCACGTTGAACACATAGACACGAGCTACTCGGAACGAACCCTTCTACTACTCCCACGAAGACGTTCTTTCCAAGCTACTCGACATCCCTACCTAGGTAACCCACCAACCTGTTCTGCTAGCTTACACATATCGACATACACTCAAACACACCTCACGTAGCCTGTTACCCTAGACTAACCCCCCAAGCTGCTGTAAGCATCCTGAGCTGTTACACTGGTTTCGGAGCTGGTTTATACATCAGCGACGCGAGTTCGAATCGCTAATGAAGCGGTTTCGTCGGTGCCCATGTTCTGGGCCCGCGAGCAAAGTAATATTTCCCAAAGTCAACGGGTCCTCCCGACCCGGATCCAGGGCTCCGCTGTACGCGGCAAGGAACGGAATCTGTCCGAATACGTACAACGTCATCACGTGGTACATGATACACCAACCGATTACTACCACTCGAAGAGTCCGTGACGGACTCCTAGAGGAGGGAAGAGTGTAACGGTATGGCTTGGTATATGTACTAGAGAATGAGTACTCGGACATCATATGAACTCCTTTGCCGAATGTTGCTGAAGTGTAATGATTCCATCTGTTACACTGGTAGCGGAGCTGGTTTCGTTCCTAGGGACCTCACGCATACGCATACGCACGCATACGAAGTTTTTCTTCGAATTAATCGCACCAGCCAGTACATCCTGGCGGCTTTTCTGGCATTTGCTGCTCGTCAAATTTCTGTCTGCACTATCCTGTAGTTACGCTTGCACGTAGCGCCTGTTCGGTTCTTGTGGTGCTCTGTCATGTCAGGTTCGACCTGCCCTGTGCTGTACTCTTCCTGTCTTGCATGGGCATTTTCCCCTAGCCGGCCCTGACCCTGCATGGCCTACGTCCTCGATTCTCTACGCCACGTTCTGGCCTTCTGGTCATATCTTCTAAAGCTACATTCGCGAGCATTAACCTCGCGGTTTGTTCCATAGCGCAGCATCGGCTCTAGTTGACACCTGAGCCATACCTGCTTTAATTAGAGTACATCACGAGTCTTTCCTGCTGCTCTCAGTGCTTGCTGCATCTTACATTGGTGTTGTACACCTGTTATCTTGCTCATCCTGTCGCGCAAGTCGATTCGTCGGTGTTGTTGCCTTTGCCTGTCCTGCGGGCCGGGTCTTTGCTGTGCTAGTCTCCCTCATCGTATTCTGGACGAACTCATCTTTACAGTTACGCTGGCTTTCTAAGAGTTGCGAGTAATTACCTCCTCTTTCGCCCACCTCTCATCTCTGTCCAGCCTACTTACTTGTGTCGTCGCCTGTGCAGAATGACTCCACGCAAAGTTGCAACCCCGGGCTCCGACGCCGCTGCTGTGCAGCCTACGACGTCGTTTGTCGACACCAATTCCGAGGGAATTGCGTCGTCCGACACCGAGCCTGACACCGAGCTCACGGCGACGCTGGATGGTTCCGCCTCCGTCGGAGAGCGGCCTTCCGTATCCGTCGGCACGCTGCGACCTCTGGTTGCGAGCTTGGCCGGTCTGGCTGCATCCTCGGGTGCGCCAACTGCCACCCCGACGCTGGGCACTTCCAGTGCCCCCCTACGACGCAGACTGCGCAGCCTTGCACTCTGGAAGAGCGCAGCGCGGCTTACAAGCTGGATACGCAGCGCAGGCGCCAGCAGCATATGGGCGGTCATCTGATCGCTGCAGAGCGGGTTGGCCAGCTGCAAGCTGAGCTAACCCAGGCGGCAGGCGCCGCTTCGGCCATGGCGGACACTTTTGCGACGACTGTCGCCACGAAGGATGCTCTCATCCTGGATCTGGAGCGACGCCTCACTACCACCGTCACCAATGCTGAAGCGGCGATGGCCAACGGTTGCTCGGCTGAGGATCGCAGGGAACTCGTGGAGCTCCACTTCCAACTCGGCGGGGACTTGGACCGTAGTCGCAAGGACTTGCGCGCCCTCACTGCTAAGCATGGTCAGTCGCTGCTGACGGACTCCCAGACCGCTATGGCGGCACTGCAGACCTCCCTTGACGCCGCGGAGAGAGATCTGTCGCGGTCCCAGACAGGTGAGCAATGTCTTACGCCTGATACGTATCGAACGAGCCTGCCTTTTACTGCTTGCAATCCATTTTCGCATATTGAGGACATGCCAACCCGATCAGCAGTTCCTGCATCGCAAGGGCCTCGCGATATCTTGCCTGTGAATCGCACGCTGTTTTCGCAACAACTGACGTCTTTGCCTAACTCCCCACGTTCCCCCCTCTAGGCAGAGAACGTCCGGCTGACCGAGATCAACGCTGAGCTTACCCACCATAATATTGACATCGGCAAGCGCCCAGTTGCTTGTCTCGCCCTCACCCATGCCGACGTCCTGGCTATGATCGCGGCGAGTCCTATGCACGCGGCGAGTCCTCGCAACGAGACTTGTGGTGAACCTATGGATACTGAAGGAGGACCCCGCGGATCCACCAGCGGTGACTTGTACCAGCCAAGGGTGCGGGAACGGGAGGGCAGTCGGGCAGAAGCACAAGGCGTTCGTCAGGGTCGGGCAGAAGGACAAGGCGTCCGTCAGCTCCTCTCTTCGCGCGACGACGCCGACTTGGCTGCGGCGCAGCAGGTGATCGAGGATCTTTGGGACCATCTCACCCGTCTCTTCAGGTCAAATGCGATGAGAAGAAAGGCCAACTGGATGGCTGACATGCCTGAAGGCATCGACGACATCTACAACCGCAATGACGCCCTCAAGGGTACGAAGGCGCTGGCCACCCACTACCCGGCGGCCCCCGCCAATGACGCCAGGCTCGACGAGAAGCTGCCTCGCCCCGTTGACAGGCAGGTGCGGGTTGTTGTTAATTCAGGGTTGTTTGATACTGTAGCTGTCGCGAAGGTCGCCCCGACGTGTAACCCCGAGCCTTTTCAGATCCCCGACGGTTATGCACCATTGGGTTCTCTCACGGGCTAAATGCAACGCGGTTCGATCCCTCGAGCGGGCGCTACCCCCTCTTTTCGGACCGTCGCACCCTCGGCTACTGTACCCCCCGATGACCCAGTTACAGTCTCCGACTACGTCTCATCGGACAACGACATCGCCGATCACCTAGGGTCATCCCAACAGGCGCCGCCTGTCAAACCGACCACGGATCGCGCTCCTCAGGCAGGTGCTCTGACGGAGCCCCCAGCGTCGCCTGCGACGACGCTACCTGCGATGCCTCTGACGGACCCGACGGCTCCTGTCCGACCTCGTGCAAAGCGCACAGCGAAGCTGCCTGTGCACACCCCTTCGCCGACGCGACATGCTCGCGCGGACACGCCAAGGACTCCCGATACCCCAACTTGTTGGCCCGATTCGATCCCACCGCCAGCCCCTCATCACGCTGATCGCGACCATGGGTCCGCCAAACGTATCACTGAAATGAGAAAGGAATTACGTCTCATTGACCACAAACTGTCGGACAAGTGTTCTAAAGCGAAGTTGCGACGATGGATCTTCAATGTAATCACGATCCTCGAGCTCCAGTTTTCCGACGAATACAGTGGACCGTTCTCACGAATTCTTCCACATCTGTCGGGAGCATTCACTGGCCAACTACGCATCACCTTCGACGAAGCGTGGGCTAGCGACGAATTGGACGGATTGGATTTCGCTGGTATCGTGGAATGGGCGGAATCGCTCCTCATGCCCGAACTTTTATCGGAATCATACGTCGCTCTTACCAGACTACACGAAGGTGGCTTGCGCCAAGATACTCGATCCTTGCAGAATTATTACCACGCCATCAAGTCGGAATTTCGCAAAATACCTGATCTCACCGATCGCGAAAAGTTGAATTTCTTTCGCACGGGACTCTCCAACGAACTCCGCGCCGGAGCACACTCTAGGCGCGAGTCGGGCACATTATTCGAAACGATGGAGGACTTGTTCCAATATCTGCAACTGGACGAGGCGAGGAAGGTCGTCGCTGCTCGTGGCAAGTCCTTGACGGACAAACACGATCGCCATCAGAGGGGAGGATACGCTAATAATAAGTTGAAGTCTCAGTTCAAGAGACACGCGGATACACGATACCCTGGTAAGGACCTAGCAGTCAATCGCGTCCAATTTACCAATTTACCCCCCTCCGATTCTGACACTGATTCTTTCTCTTCGCAGGGCCTAAAGACCACCGACGACGGCGGGGAGATGAACTCTCGCCCAGCCAAGAGCCCCAAACTGGAGGCCAACGGTAGTCGCAACCT
The DNA here is from genome assembly GCA_013435795.1 of Chlamydomonas sp. ICE-L. Lineage (NCBI taxonomy): Eukaryota > Viridiplantae > Chlorophyta > Chlorophyceae > Chlamydomonadales > Chlamydomonadaceae > Chlamydomonas > Chlamydomonas sp. ICE-L. The sequence goes on from JACBWV010000483.1 coordinate 1,031,747, forward strand.
GGCCGCTGGCCGAGGTGGTGGAGGACGCAGTGCGACGCAGCCGACGCACACCGCCAAGCTGGGTGGATCGCCAAGGTCGCAGGTCCTCAGTTTGCAAGGTGCTGATCGCACGCTCGAGAATGGCTCTATTAGCCGCGGCGCGAGCCGTGGTGGTCGAGGAGGATACGGACAGGGTGCTGGTTGGAGCCGTTCACAGCCCGTCGGGCCGTGGACCCCAGACTTTTCGGGTCAAGACCCTCAGAACGCTATGCACATGAACAACTCGGTCAGCGTCGGGCAAACCATCTGGCTGCAGAACGGAGCTCGCTGCTTCTTCTGTTTCCGCTACATGAAGACATGTGCGCAGTCGCTAGATGCTGACCGACGCTGCCGCACACGGGACTTGCCCAACTGGCCTGCCCTCAATGAGACGACATGTCCCGACTGGGCCCTTGACGGCAACGGTCCCATCCCGATTTGGGAATAGGAATCGGCCGGTCAGGTATTGACGAGCCTTGATCGTGTAATTGGCGACGATAAAGTAGTAGTAGTCGAGCCACTGGAGCTCTTGTTGCAAGTTCAGGAGGAACTATTTTCTAACTTGGGCTTAACCCCAACTATTGATGTAACATCGACTAATGCTTTTTCGTCCTCTTGTCTCTTGAAGTTCTCTACGGAGTTTGGCATGCGAGTCTCCATCGCAAACGAGTTCATATACGCGCACCCCATTCCGGAAAACGTCGTTTCGGTATTGGAACACTATTGGGAATGCAAAAACGATGCACCCTTCGACACATCCGGAATGTTCATCCTACCAAAAAACGCAAGTAACGATAAACATGTCTCCAGTCTCCTCCAAGGTATGGAGTTATTCAAGGAGTACCAATCGTGCGACCACCATATGAAACCCCGCCTGAAAGGGTCACCTTCGAATAAGGTCGCCATCCAAGTATGGTATGACCCTCCCGACTCCGAGCGAGCCGTCCAAATCAAAAAGGATTGGCACGCGATCAACGACGCGACCAAGGCAGTATAATTTGGCCCCGCACCAAAGGAGCATATCCCCAGTCCGGTTGAAACCCGTCAAAAACAACACTGGTGGTCGGAGGTATTGGATCCCAAAGTTTGCGAAAAACAAATCGCTGCCAGACAGTCAACGAAGTGCATCTGTCGCAATCACGCACAACGAAATACAAACACTTCCCCTGTGCTCATAACGCGAGCCAATCGGGTAAACGAAGTCAACTCCGCGACGTGACGCCCCAGATATGCTTTTCAACGCCCGATCTGGAGCGAAGCAATTGCTAACATTGGCGGACTCGGGCGCTACGGGTTGCCTTATGGAAAAGCAAACGGCTGATGATCTCGGTTTGCACATCTACCCTTGGGAAAACGAACGCGACGGATTCACTTGCGCTAACGACGGGATTATCAAAATTTGAGGAACGGCCACGCTTCCTATCCACATACAGCGATATGTTGGCAAAGCGTTTGTCCATGTCGTCGACAAACTTCCTGTAGGATTAGATTTTATCCTTGGATCCGACTGGATGCGCGACGAAAGGGCCGTTCTCGACTACGATCGCATGCCAATGTCGCTCAAACTGTACGGCTGCTGTTTAACCCCTATTAACAGACAGCGGGACGAAACGGCTCATTCTTTCTTCACCATGGCACTATCGGGCAAATCAACCGATGATCCAGTCATTACGGGTCGCAAGGCGGCAAAGCTTTTAAAGGCTGGCGCTAACCACATCATGGTCAACGTCCGCGAATCACGAGCGGACTTGCCAGCGTCGAATGTCACAGCCGATGAAAGGGCAAAATTGCTCACGAAAGTATTGCCGTCCGACGGACCATTACCTGGTCCGCCAGTGGCTAGCATGGATTTCGAAAATTGGATCCATGAAAACATCCTTGACCACGATGTCAGCATGAATTGCAGTGCTCTCACGCGTTTTATGACTTGGTGACTACTTATGTACTTCCTTAGAACTATCGGCTCTGCCAGTACTGTGCCAGCTTCCCGTAGTGACAGCTTCCCGTAGGCTGTGTCATCCTTCTTGACTCAGTGACAGCTTCCTGTTGGCTGCGTCACCGGTCTAGCCTGTACCCTGTTAGGTTCCAGGCTGCTGCCCCTTTCACCACTGGTGCCCCTTAATGGGTCTCTATGCTTGTAACGTTATTCTCGTCTCCGTGTATAGATTGGCGCGTCTGTTCCGCTGCTTTCATCTCTGTCCACTCTCTGGAGTGTATTCAAGCTGATAGGTCATTGGGTCCATTATGGTACCACTGCAGAATGCATCTTCTACGTCGTCCTCTCCTTGGCTTCAACGAGCTTCATTCTGGAAGTTCCGAAGTCCTGCAATGCCGACAAATTGGCTGATTGATTGCGCGCCAGCGGCCTCTGCTGCCGGAGAGGAGGATCCTTCCGCCATCGTGGAAGTAACCCCCCCCCAGTCATTCCTCCATCTTCTCTTCTTTTTCCTCCCTTGCCGTTTGTCGCCTCCTCCTGTCTGTCGTAGATGACTGTGACGTGCAGACTCAAGTCGGCGACTAGCCTGGACATCGGTGGAGACACCCTGTCTTCGTCTGCTCGCGTCCTTGAGTCGCTATCATCTCTCCGGTGTTTGAGGCTCTGCCTGCATACCGGAGGTTGCCAAGCCGACCAAGCTCCCTGCTGATGTCTACGTCGTCTGTGCCCCCTTTGCTCTGCCCAGCCAACGATCGGCTACTGGCATGAGCTTGCGCTCTAGTGGCTTTGTGCTACCTTCTGGAGAATTGTTTTGATCAAGCTGGCGGATCGCCGGCACTGCTGTAGGGTTCGCCAGAGGAGGACGACCTACGCGTCTGGACCTGGAGATTCTGGAGGTGGTAGGAAGCAGGGGGGTATGGTCAGCACCACTACGGGTGCTGCTACCTCTACCCCCCAACCGGTGAGTCGAGCGATAGAGGGGGGGACTTGGGATTGACTGATCATCGACGGAAGGATATTAGGACCTTTACATGCCTCGGCTCTGCTCTTCGCATCCTAGTGATAAATTTTCGAATTCTGCCCTTGCGATTTGCGATTTTCTGTCATTCTCGTCTCCTTTTTCCCATACCTCAAATCTCGACTTCGACCTAACGCTTCCCCACCTTCTGTGATTCCAGGTCTCGCAGCGCCGGACTTCGCCCATGCTAAAGGCCGAAGTGGACGCCGTCCTGGCCCTAGTCCAGCGGCCGTGGAGGTTCTTTGGCATGATATCTTGGTGGATATTTTTTCTCTCTTAGGATCCTTGGGACCCCTGGGTGCGATCCGTGGTTCGACAGAGGTCGCTACTTTGTCTTACCGTGCCCCTGGTTCCCTCTTTAGGTGTATGCATCAGCTACGTGAGTTTGGGTTCAAGTGTTTGAGTTCTAATAGGGCTTAGGAATTTTTAGTTAAGTGGTATAGAGGCATGGTTGATCTCGATTAGTTGTGGCAGTGCATGAGTTGTTGATGATGACACTGCTCAGCAGAGTGCTAGTGTGTTATCTTCGCAATCGGCTGTACCTCTAGGGAGAAAGGACTCCTTTGGAGCTGTTCTTTGGGGTTGTGCCTGATGTGTCGTTGTTACGCTATATAGTTTCCCTTGCTACGTCACGTTAGTCAATGAAAAGACACGTAACAAGCTAGTTAAAAAGGCATTATTTGGTAGACTGGTTGGGAATTCCCTGGTGAGTAAGGGTTATTATGTTTGGGTTCCGATGTTGCGCCAGTTAGTAGTGAGTAGTGATGTACTCTCTATCTCCAGTTAGTCTAAACTGTCTTACTGGGCTCTCCCATTAGTATGGGTCCCCGTGCCCGCTTGCATCCCTCCTGTCATCAAACGGTGATATGTTATGTGTTACCGGTAATTCCCTACGCCCTTTAACGACCCCAATTGTTGTTGGCTGGCCTGGCTGGGATGTATTCAGATTGCATTCCAGACCAGGGCCTGATCTTGCTGTATTGTGTGTGAAGTTTTAGGGCGGGTGGGAGTTGTATATCCAAACAATAATTTAGCCGAATCTCAGGGGGTCGCCAGGCCCTCCTCTGCGCCACGTTTCGTCGGCAAAGCTCTAGGATTAAGACAGTCTCAGGTCATAGTGGAGCCTGTCATAGGTCCATTGTCTAATAGTCGCCAACCTCCGGCCACCAGTTCAGATGACTCGTAGGCGTTGTTACTCCCTTCGCCTCCTGCCCTCCCTGGTGGATTATTCGGGTCAAGCCCATGTGATGATGTAGCCGTTACCGAACGTGTAAGTGATGATCTTTAACACTGGTCTAGCTTGATACTGCGTATGGCTGGGGTGTTACAGTCAACCCAGGATTCATTGTTTTAGGTGCTGCTGGTTCTCATACGTAGGTTAACATGGCCCTATGTGTGGGTGCCTATTCCTCAGCACCGCCTAGACTGTCTTATAGGGTAGTCTAGATTAGTGGAGCGTTACGACGCTTTGTTTAGGCAGCTTCCTTTCAGCTGTCTTTCTTGGTTTTGGTGAAAGGTGGTAATTAATTCAGACCACCGTTATAGCGTCTTGATGGTTTCTGACTCTTAGTTCCATAGGCAGATGGTTCATTCGGTGGAGCTCATCATAGATTAGCTATTTCTTTTTACTCCACAATGTTTTTAGATCACCAGCCCCTCAAGTGATTATAACTTTTTGTGGAGTGTAGTAGTTATTTCCCTTTGGATTTTACTGTAAATTGGTGGGCTGGGTCATCTTGCAGTTGTACTTGCAGATGTACTTGCAGTTGGACTTGCAGATGTACCGCCGCTCACCTCTTTCTTGTTCTTCCGAGTGTATTTCAAGCGCCCTTTCAGTCCTTCCTTTGCAGTAAATTCTTTGGAGTCTTTTTTTTATGCGTTTACTATTTTTCAAGTGGACAATAGGTTTTATGTACTATGGTTGTACATCTAACCTTCTTTTGTTCATTGAACTGTGTTTCCTTTGTTCGTTACGAGTTTCTTGAAAATTTGAACTTCGCATCCTTTGGATTTTTTCGGTTGCTGCAGGTTTGGTTTGCTTGTGGTTAGGCGCTTGGTGTGTCTTGAGTGCATGAGTTCTTTGCGGTGCGATACCCACCTCCTCGAATGTTTTTCGTTAGTGCCGAAGCTGGGGATTTATGATAATTAACTTTCATAAATCTTCTTACTTCCATCTTTGGGTAAGAAACCAGTTCATCATGGTTTTTTCATCCCAACCTAGTCATGAATTCTATGCTAATAATAGTTTTGAAGGTAGTGGATTTTTCCATCGACTTTATTTTTCATAGTGGTCTTTAGTGTCCTTTTGTCTGCGTCCTTTAGGCTTTGATTCTCTCGTGTGCTGCTCTCCCACGATATTTCAATCTGTCTCTTTGGTTATCATTGATTGGCGTTAGGTTCCTATTCCCGAATCGGGTTCTCTATACCGTTGTTCCCCAACTTTGATATTCGGTTTTTCATCCTTTTCTACCTTGGCAACATTTTATTTTTGCCTTGTTTCACTCCTTCCTTTCACCCTTTGAATTTTATTTGAAGTTCTCTCGATTTTTCGGAGTTCTTTGATTTTTTTTTATCTGTTACATATAGTTCTATGTCCCTAGTGCCATAGGTGGAGAAGTAGTATTGTATGTCACATGTGTCATAGGTGGAGTGTCAGCATGAATTGCAGTGCTCTCACGCGTTTTATGACTTGGTGACTACTTATGTACTTCCTTAGAACTATCGGCTCTGCCAGTACTGTGCCAGCTTCCCGTAGTGACAGCTTCCCGTAGGCTGTGTCATCCTTCTTGACTCAGTGACAGCTTCCTGTTGGCTGCGTCACCGGTCTAGCCTGTACCCTGTTAGGTTCCAGGCTGCTGCCCCTTTCACCACTGGTGCCCCTTAATGGGTCTCTATGCTTGTAACGTTATTCTCGTCTCCGTGTATAGATTGGCGCGTCTGTTCCGCTGCATTCATCTCTGTCCACTCTCTGGAGTGTATTCAAGCTGATACACGACGATAAAACGCTCATTTCAGCCAGCGATCTGCGCGCCCTCCTATGGAAATATTGCAAATTCTTCAACAATTTGCTGATGGGAACTCCACCTACGCATCCCCCAACGGCACATTACCAAGTTCTCCACATATACTATCAGCCACCACCTTAACAACTGGGACACCGCCCCCGTACCGCCCCGACCCTTGACCCCCAATGCCGGCATCCGTACCCCAACCACAACACAGCCCCCCACGCATAATATCGAGGAGATCCCTGCCTCCAATGCACACATGTGGTGGGCCAGAGAGTCCTATCTTCACCCCACCAAGTATGCTCAAGCCTGGAGCACTGACCCCAAGATTGCTTGGACTGCCAGAATGCAATTCATCAGAAATGACACCCACAAATGTACTGACGCCTCCTACTACAAACACCACACCATCCGTAAGAACAACCCCCCCGACGACCTGGTGTATGCTGTCTCTACCCCAGACCTTCTTGCTCCCCCAACCCCAGCCAAGCTCCTCCACCTCCTATATGGCAACCAACACAGCCTGACCCACCTCCTGGGCTTCAGAGCCCAAAAGAGGAAGGCTAACGAACCCCGAGAAACCCCCCATCACAGATATTGGAGGGTCCAGAAAGCCCCATGTACCATTCTCTGCCACCATCTCCCTTGTTACATATCTGCTGGCCTCCCCGTGCATTCCCACACCTACTCCTCTGCCACCTCCATTGTGGTCACTTGGTCCCCCGTCCATCTCACAGAGGAACAAATCACCCTGCTGGTTGGTCCCACCAGATTCCAGGAACTCCTCCATGCCTACAACACTGAATCTACCCCCAAAGCAAAGCCGCCACCCCCTCCATTCCACCCAGACAAGACCTCCACCTCACTAACCTCCAACAACAAGGACAGTGGGCGGAGGGAGGAGAGTTTGATGCCAAATGGTACAGCGAACTCAGGCAAAACCTCATCATTAGCACGTCAGACCACCACCCAGACTGGGATATCCACCCCCCCGGCAAATACCACATACAGGCTGGTACACTGAATGACAGGTACCACCAAATCCCCCCCCAACTCAACAACGGAGACACCACCTACGTCTACTCACCAACAGGCCAATGTGTCGGTCATATACCCCTCTCCCAACTCCACCTCCTCCACCACAGATACCATACCACCAAGGCACACTCTCCCCACCTCTGGACCCTCCACAGTACAGGAACCTTCGCTGGAGACGTAGCCACCCTCCTATCACAGCACAAAGACACTACCATCTCCAATATCTCCCCTGCCATACACAAAGCTATGTCCACCCTGGGGATGACAACGGACCTTGACACATCACCCCTCCTAATGAGTCCCCACCTCCCCATGGGCAACACCCCCACCCCCATTGGCCAACTGTTTGGCTTAGGACCCCACTGCTACTCCCAACCTTGGTACGGGGGAAACACACATCTCACCAGCCAGAACCCTGAAGAGGCCCACAAGGCTGTTCGATGGGCACTAGGCAGTGCCATACATGCTCACACCCTAGATATTCCCGCGTGCACCATCCTCTTGGTCCCACACAAACCCACATATGCCCATAACGCCCTCCTAAATCACCCATGGGCTATGGAACTAGCCACTCTGCCTCCCAAGGCCAAACCCCTCACCCCCTCCCTAATCTGGACGGGGGGCAAACTCACCCCTGCCAAGAGACACAGAGGAACCTACAAACTCATTGCCATCTCAAACACAGCTGGCCATGCCAAGTACCTCCACAACCCACCCACCACATGGGCCCAAACCATGAGGGACATGGGGGCCACTTCCATCCCACGACCAGGTCCCCCCCCCTCCCAATTGGGCCTCCCTACCACCCACCTACCCAAGGCACTTAGCTCCCTCCTTAAGACCTGGGCACAACAACCCACCCCCATGCAGATAGACCCCACACCCATAACACCCCCCGTGCTCCCGTGCACACATGCTATCCTACAAGCACCAGGCTTCGCTCTATACACAGATGGAAGTGCCATCATAGACAAAGAAGGCGTCCTACGCCTAGGGGCAGGCGTATACTCCCCCAGGGGCGCTGCACGTTGCCTCCGCATAGACCCTGGCGGACAGGGCATCACTGCCGACATCAATCGCGCGGAACTCGTGGCAATCCAACAAGCACTCATACACTCCGAAATAGATGAAGAACTCACCATCTACTCCGACAGCTTATGCTCCTTGCAGCTCATTAACCTGCACATTTACCGTCCCAGCAGGACCCGGGAAAACAAACACCGCGACCTCCTGCAAGACATCGACATCCACATTATCAACAGACACAACGCTGCTGCTACCACACGCCTGCTTAAGGTCCGATCTCGCTCAGGAATCGTAGGGAATGACGAGGCAGACACGCTCGCGAAAGAAGCGACGACAGGATACAATGAAATTGGGCCAGTTAAAACAGGGGAACATGCGCACCTCAACATGCATTGGCCGTCTGTCCAGCCCCCCAAATCTATTAATGGGGACCAGCCCCCCCAGCGTCCGGCCAACAATCTCACCAAGGGTATCAAGGCTAACCTCCCCACCCCCCTGCACACCGGGCATGCCAACACCACGGGCATATACTCCTCCATGTGAGAGCAAGCCAACCCCTTCCTCCTCCCCCAGGCTAGTAATCGTTTCTGGCAATCCACCGACATCAAATGGTGGCAAAAAATACAAATCCACAAGGCTAGGTGGGGACGCTTATGGACTAGGAAACTGGCATACAGATACAAACGCCCCTATGGTACCAGCACTAGCCCCCCCTCTGATGATAACTGCCCTCTTTGTCGCAAAGCACAGGACGGAGCTGGCCATATTCTTGCTGGGTGCAGCCACCATGTCTTCAAAGGAATGTATATCAACAGACATAATAAGGCGGTCCAACTCATCCAAAAGGCAGTGGCCAAAGGAGCTCTGGGGGCTCTCCCCATGTACATGGATGCAGGCACCTGTGAAGCGACATCCGACATTCCCACGAGGCCCCCAACCACCCTCAATCGATCTGCCCCAAGCCACATGGGATAAATACAGGCCTGATCTCCTCCTCATTGACGACGAATCCAAACCAAGAAAAGCCTACCTAGTTGAACTGGGCTACTGCTCAGACACTAACCACCTAACCATCAAATTCCAGGAAAAGAGCGTTCAGCATAAGGAGCTCCAACGTATCCTTCAACAACAAGGACTCCTTGTCCACTACCTAGTCTTCACAATAGGTACCACTGGTACCATACCAATCACAACTCTTACCAATCTCTCCACCTTAGGGATCAGTCGCGAACACGTAGACAAACTCATCTCTAAGCTGCACAGAGAATCTATCGCCTCCTATACCAGCATTCTTGCCACACGTCGCATGAAGGAGTCCCTCCCGCCTGGAGGGTGACACTTACTATGTCTGCCATGGTGACTTTCCCCAGCTGCGGCGTACGGGAGGGTCCCCTTAACACCACGCCCCTCCAGGCGTTATCTTTTTTTTTTTTTGCTGATGGGAACTCCTAACCATCGAGTCATACCTCACGTCATTAAAACGGAAGACAATGCTTACGCTCCGTATCGTAGGAATCGTCGCATGAGTCCGGCTGAAACCCTGCTCTGTGAAGAATATGTCTCCGACCTTTTACAACAAGGCTTCATCGCCCCGAGCTCGACCCCGTACGGAGCGCCAATTATGATCATCGCGAAGCCGGGTGGAACGGGATACCGTGTTGTTAGCGATTGGCGGGCACTCAACAACATTACGATTAAAAATAGGTATCCCCTTCCCCGCATAGACGAGACCATTGATCGTTTAGGTGGAGCTACTTTGTTTAGTTCCCTAGACCTCACGTCTGGTTATTATCAAATACGAATTTCGGACGAGGACGCTCCGAAGACTGCATTCACGACCCCGATGGGTCAGTTTGAATTTAATGTCCTTGGGATGGGTTTGGCGAACGCGCCGGCCACATTCCAAGCAGTCATGAACCAGATATTCGCGCCCTACTTGCACAAGTTCGTCGTGGTCTACTTGGACAATATCTTGGTTTACGGACGCACGCCGGCGGAACACTTGGCCAACTTGGCCACGGTCCTCCAGGTCCTCCAGGACAACGAATTCTACGCAAAGCTATCCAAATGTTCATTCAACAAAACGGAAGTTAAATTCCTGGGTCATTACATTGGACGCGACGGAATCAAAGTTGATCCGAAAAAGGTTGGCACAGTCCGGGACTGGCCAACTCCGAAAACGGAAAAACAGATCGGCTCATTCCTCGGTTTGTGCAATTATTTTCGCAAGTTTATCCAAGGATATTCTTTCCTCGCTGCCCCTCTTCAAACCTTGTCTAACATCAAGGGTGAGCTAGGCACCATGTTCAAACATGAACATCTCGTCGCATTCGAAGGCCTCAAAGAAGCCTTGCTGTCCGCCCAAGTCCTCGCACTTCCGGATTTTAGCAAACCATTCGAAGTCATTACCGACGCATTGTTACTTGGTACAGCAGGCGCGGTGCTCTTACAAGATAAACACCCCATCGCCTTCGCCAGCAAGAAGTATACTCCAGCGGAGCTGAATTGTACTACGACGGAACAGGAAATGCTGGCGATCGTCCACGCATTAACCGAGTGGCGATGCTACCTCGAAGGTTCACACATGACATTGGTCACAGACCACAATCCGCTCACGTACTTCGATACCAAGGTGGTCCTTTCGCGACGCATGGGACGATGGCAGGAGGACCTTGCGCCTTTTAGCTATACTTGGGAGTATCACGCAGGTCGCAATAATATGGCAGACCCAGTCTGTCGCAACTCCAACCTCTCCGCCCCCGCCGACGTCACCGTTGCGCACCAGCTGTTGGTTTTCTCTCTTTTGGTCAGCGAATGACGTCCTCGATCGAAAAAGCGGTCGGCCCCACGGTCGTTGATATACTACCCCGACCACCGACGGTACTACCCGTCCCTTCGGTTCCGGTCAAAGAAAAGCGACAACGCAGACATCCGATGCCCTTGGCATCGGCTCCCCCCTCTTTATCTATCATGGATAGAATTTTAGCGGGATACAAAACGGACTCTAACTTCACGCCGGGCTGCAAGCGCCTCCGTGATAAATTTTCCAGATCCGGGTACTGGTTCAAGAAGAACAAGTAAGGACGCAATTTTTTATGTGTACCACTGGACGCTGCACTTCGCCTGGATATTATCCGCGAAGCCCACGATCTGGTATACATGGGCCATTGCGGTCGCACCAAGACGTTGGAACTTGTCACACGCACTTTTACTTGGGCAAAAGTCACGGCAGGCGTGACTACCTTCGTCCAGCAGTGCCATTAGTGCCAAACGAACAAACTAGGTAACGCGAAGCCAAACGGTACCATGGTTCCCGTGAAGATTCCTGAGAAATTCTGGGAGTGCGTCTCCACGGACCTCATTACAGCGCTTCCGCCTACAACGTTTGGCCATGATGCCATCGCTGTTTTCGAAGACAAATTGTCTAAAAAGGTTCATGTCGAACCTTGTCACTAAATGCTGATAATGCAAACCCTTAGTTGGGGGGGTTGCACGTATTGTCAATCCATCCATGAATCCATGGACATGGATTACATTCTAAGTTCATTATAGTATAGGTAGGAGCAAATGTACATAGTTCTTACTCTCAATTATGTAACTGGTAAAGCTTACAATTACTTGTTAGCGTTTTGGGAAAGGTTGTTGACGGGGAATAAATGCCATAAGGCTCGTATTGACACCACTGCTGCATAACTCTCTAACCCCATACGTGAATCTAATTAATTAAAACTAATGAACGAATTTACTTAGCCGGGCTGGGAGGCACCAAGGACCACCTGGTTCGAATAATGCATTAGCGTTTTGGGAAAGGTTGCTAACGGGGAATAAATGCCATGGGGCTCGTATTGACACCACTGCCGCATAAGTCTCTACTTACTACTAACCCCATACGTGAATCTAATTTTATGAGGGGGGCTGGGAGGCAGGAAGCACGCACTGCCTGGTTGGATTAATAAATTGTCGTACTTGGAAAGGGAGACAACGAAAGAGAAGCAAGAGCAACATTGAATTCCGAGACTAGTTACAATGGGAAATGAGCACCTATGAGATAATCCTAAACAGAAACGATGAACAAGTTACCCCTACCTACCCTTAATAAAGTTAAGGGCGGGGAGGAACGACTGACGTGTGTTGATGACCAGAAGGTCACTTTGTACGTAGTTCGTCTTTACTACCGTAACGCATAACTTAAACCTAATATGAAACAAAATATTCACACGTGATCCTTGTCAAAGAAACCATTATATTCCATATTGACAACATGGAATATATTCACCTCACTCGGGTGGGTCTAATAATAAATTAGCACACACGAACAAAATTCAGTCACGACTACAACTATTGAGAGGGAAAAAACCTTGAATCCCAATGATAAGCCCCTATGGCAAACCACCAATTTATTAGGACTCAAGGAAAAACCTCGGGATCAGGGTTGATTTTTGACTATCAACTTTATGGTAACCAAGTAAGGGCAATCATGACCTCTAATAGGGCAACGACTGCTTAGCCCCTTAACTTGGACCTGACCGTCTACTAAGTGACTGAATCATATGATACCAAATTGGTAACATATGCGTAACACATAAAAAACACCCCAAAAGATGTCAGCGTAGTCCTCGGAAGAGGTAGCTCCGAATGTCTCGCTCCCTGGCTTGCGGGAGTACACGGCACAGTGTACCACCTCGGTCGGCCTGACGTACTCGACAGCCAAATTTCCACACCTGCGTGGTTGACAAAACATTCCAGATAAAAAACATAAATATAAGACGATAACAAGCATAAACATAAACATATAACATATGTATAAACATAAACATATAACATAAGCATAAACATATAACATAAGCATATAACATAAACATAAGCATAAACATATAACATAAACATAAGCATATAACATAAGCATATAACATAAACATAAGCATAAACATATAACATAAACATAAGCATAAAAATATAACATAAGCATAAACATATAACATATGCATAAACATATAACACAAGCATAAACATATAACACAAGCATAAACATAAGCATAAACATATAACATAAGCATATAACATAAACATAAGCATATAACATAAGCATAAATATATAACATATGCATACACATATAACACAAGCATAAACATATAACATAAGCATAAACATATAACATATGCATAAACATAAGCATAAACATAAGCATATAACATAAACATATAAAATAAGCATATAACATAAACATACAAACATAAACATAAGACGATGAAAAGCACATGTAACATGAACAACATAAATATACTTACAATCGTAAGTTCATAACTCCGTGCATGTAGCCAGGGGGGCTGACGTAGATTCGCCCAGGGTACATGAGCTTGGTGAACACGCAAGGTGTTCCCTCGCTCGCATTACCACATGTGTCCGCCAAGAAGGTCCAGGGATGGATGTAAGGAGGGGGGGGGGGGGGGGGGGGGGGGGGGGGGGGGGGGGGGGGGGGGGGGGGGGGGGGGGGGGGGGGGGGGGGGGGGGGGGGGATGTGTGATAAGGGTGGAGGGAATGGGGCTTTTTTGTTTTTTTTTGTTTTTTTTTTTTTTTCTTTTTATTATATTTTTTTTTTTTTTTTTTTTTTTGTTTATTTTTGTTGTTTTTTTTTTTTCTCATTTTTTTTTTTTTTCTATTTCTTTTTGTTTTATTCTTTTTTTTTTTTTTTTTTTTTTTTTTTTTTTTTTTTTTTTTTTTATTTTTTTTTGTTTTTCTTGGTTTTTTTCTTTTTTTTTTTTTTGCGTTTTTTCTCTTTTTCTTCTTTCCTTTCTTTTTCTCTTTTTATCTTTCCCTTTCTTTCTCCCTTTCTGTGTTCTCTTCTTTCCGTTCTTTCTTTCCTCTTTTTCTTTTCGTTCTTTCCTTACTCTTGTTTCTTTTCTTGTCTTTATTCTGTTTCTCTTCTAGAAGCGGTCTATTCTTCATTCCTATTTCGTCTTTCTTTCTCCTTCGTTTTTTCTGTCTCCCAATTAACTAAGTTCTCCCCATAATATCTTTGCTTTCTTCTTTTTTCTTATCTTTCTTTGCCTCATTGTTCTCCCTGTTTACTATGCTGTTTCTTCTCATGTTTTCATTCTGTTCATCTTCTTTAACGTTCGGGAGGGAGTGTTGCATCGGATAATAGTTTGAAGATCATTTTTTGCCTTTTTGGGGATTTTCTTTCCTCCTTCGGATCACATGATCCGTAACAAATAGTTTAAGGGCATTATACGGCTTTAAGAAGTGAATTTTTTGTCGATCACCATTATCAAGTCAGCAAATAAGTTTAAAGGCATTAACAGGCCTTTGGTTGATTTCATTTGGATTACATACTAACCCTAAAACCTCTCGACCAAACCTACCTACCACACAGCCATCCGGCCTACCCACCTACCCTTATTCAGTAACAACCTCCCTCCCCTACCTAGTACCGCCAATTCCCATCCTCTCCCTCCTTCCTCCCTCCCCACATACCCACCCACTTACCTACGTACAATACCTAAGGTGCTACCCACCATACATAACTACCTACATACTAAACCCTACAAACCTACTCACCAACCTACCTACCAGCCAGCCGGCCTACAAACCTACCTAGTACCTACCTACCTACCTACTTACCTAAATACCCACCCACTAACCTAACTTCCTATCTGACTACTAACACACATACAACCTATCAACCTAACTACCTACTTTCCCACCCACCCACCTATCTAACTTTATACCAGACTGCTAACACACCAACCTACCAACCTACTTACAAACCCACCTTTTGAGTTGCGATACGTAATCGTGGCCCCTGCTTGCAACTGCTGAAAGACCAAGATCTTGCTCTCCTCAAGGCAGTTACCTTGCACAGCATCCTTGCCCAACACACAGAAGACAAGCTGCTGATGCACGTGCTTCAGCATCACGGTGTCCGGGTTATACACAAGGGTGTCCCCCATATGCATGTCATGCCTCCAAAAGCGAGCTGTTGCATGACCTGATGAGCCAGGTTCAGCCATCCTGTGCAACAAATAAATAGGAAAGGAGCATTACAAGATGTGGTGCAATAATGTGAGGGAGGATGGAGGGAGGGGGACGGGAGTGTATGGACGGGATGGGAGGGATGTGTAAGGGAGGAGGGAGGGAAGGGAGTGAGGGTAGGGGCGGGAGGGGAGGGAGGGAGGGAGGGAGGGAGGGCGGGCGGGAGGGTGCGGGCGGGAGGGCGGGCGGGAGGGCGGGAGGGCGGGCCGGCGGGAGGGACTGCGTGAGGGGGGGAGGGAGGGCGGGCGGGCGGCGGGAGGAGGGAGGCGGGCGGTGGGCGGGCGTGAGGGAGGAGGGTGGGCGGGAGGGAGGGGAGGGATGGAGGGCGGGGGGATGTGGCGGGCGGGCGGGAGGGAGGCCACGGGCTGGTGGCTTGGGGTGTCTGCGGTTGGCTGGCTGGTGGCTGGCTCGCCTTGTGGCTGGCTGGTGTTGTGGCTTCTGGTTCTGGTTGTCTGCTGGTCTCGCGTCTGTTGTGCGGCCTGGCCCTGTCGGCTGGGGGTGGCTGCCCTCTCGCCTCCTTGC
>JACBWV010000484.1:0-15000 GCA_013435795.1 Chlamydomonas sp. ICE-L
CCCAAATTGGCGTGGGCTAACCCTGGACTCGCTCATGGAACGATGCATTGTGGGCCAGTGCAGGTGTGTGTGCACAGAAGTGCAGGGGAACCCTGAGAGCATGGTCCGAGGAACCTTCTGTACAAGCAGATCCCAGGAACACCTCCAATAACGGACGGCTTCACGCCGGATCCTGCACCCAAGATCCGTAAACAAGAGAGCCCATGCGAACAAAGGTGTGGGTGTGAACTGACCATCATCGGGTCGAGAACACCCAATAGTGGCCAGGCTGCATTAAAACGAGCAGACAGTGACATAGAGGTTCACAGTGTGGGGTGGTATTGTAATTCCATGATCATTTCCGCAGGTTTCCCTAAGAGCCATTTGTTTACGACTTCTCTTCCTCTAATGTTGGAGGGTTTTGATGTCTCTCAGTAAAAGCCATGTTGCCATCAACAAAACCATCCGAACACTTCATCCCCAGTCACAACCCAATCGGTAGGAGCGACGGGCCGTGTTGCCAAGGGCAAGGGACTTGAAGAACGCGAGCTGATGACTCGCGCTTACCTATGCATTCCTCTGTTGAAGACTAATAATTGCAAATATCTAATCCCCCATCAGTTGCAAGTTATCAAAGGTTAACCCGAGACCTTCTCGGTGCGAGGTAGTCCTGTCGATTAGAATGCAAACATGTCTCGCGCGTGCGGCCCAGAACAGCTAAGGCATCACAGACCTGTTTTGCGAAAATCGGAACAACTATCCATTGCCTACAAACGACAATAGTCCTCTATAAAGTCGGAGAAACGGCTGCACAAAATTAAGCTCCGTTACGTATTGTAGACATGAATGCACTGACAGAATATCTACGTTCGTTACCGACGGAATGGCCAGGGCCTGACAAGGGCAACCCAGACCAACACCGAACGGGCAGAGGATACACAACCACCAACACAAAATCAAGAAAGAATCTCAATGCTTGTCAATCCTCCCCAAGGGTCTATGTGACCCCTAGGTAAGTTTCCCGCGTGTTGAATGAAAAGAAATCAATTATGCCGATGCGAAGACTCCACGACCTAGGTGGTGCCCTACCCGTCATGCAAATTCCAGATATAAGTTTCATCAGCCAATTTTAGAACGACAAGCATAAGCCCAACCACGGAAACGAGCACAAAAACTTTGATTTTCTCATAAGGTGTGCTGGCTGGTCATACAAGACGAACCCAATGCAATACCCGAGTCTCGCATCATGTTTATGGGTTGCGACTCAGACCTGTGTGTAATCTAATCGGCTCGAGCCCAACCACTTTCGTGATCTTGAATTACAATGCAAACATCCTTGTAGCAAAAGTAGCGTAATCGCAGAAAGGTATCGCATCATGAAGGTCAAAAATCCAAGAATTCACCTCTGACAAAATGAAGTACAAGAAATTGCCACCCAGAAGGACTGTCCTCTTAATCATTACTCCTGATTATCCCAGAGGACCACACAAAAGATAGCCAGAGTCCTACTAGTGTTTACTTAACCATGCTAACAACTATGTCACAGAGCGAACGCTTGCTTTGACACCAACTCTAATTTACGTCAAAAGTACTAACAAGCGAACGGTCACTCCGATCCCGGAGCAATGGCCCACAGAGCAACGAAGCAGAATCCCCGACAGAAAGATAGGCACTACAAGACGTACACAGCAGAAAGCCGGACCGCTAAAAAAAACCAGAGCGACACCCAAATCCAACTACGAGCTTTTAGCACTAGCAACTCTAATATACCTATTGGAGCGGAATTAACCGGCGAAAAAAGGGAAGCAGGAGCTGCTGCACAGGGAAACTTTTGCTCCTCCCAATGGCGATCCTCGTATAAGATTTGAATATTGTACTTCATACCAATTACCAGACATTAAATGCCCCCGTAGTTTATTTATGATGTCACTACCTCCCGTGTCGGGATTGGGTAAATTGTGCGCGCCTGCTGCCATGTTCCTTTGGATGTGGTAGCCTTTTCTTTTCTCCGGCTCCCGGTCGCCGGAATCGAACCTAATCCTCCGTCCCGGTCCCACCATGGTAGGGCCTCTATCTCTACCATCGAAAGGTTATAGGGCAGGAAAATTTGGAAATAGAAACAATCGAGTGCGCGGCAACAGGGTCCCGGTGACAATTCGTGCACAGGATGTATAACATGAGTAACCAAAACGCAGTTCGAAGCAATCAGTTTCGGCTGTCCTTTGAAAATAATCTAATAAAGACGTCCCTTCCAGAAGTCGGATGTAACGCACATGATCATGAAATAGCTCTAGAATTACAACTACTGGTTATCCCGAGAGAGTGGTGCCAATCCAAATAACTATCAACTGATTTAATGAGCCATCAGCCAGTTTCAATCATATAACAGTTTAAGAATACTTAGACATGCAGAGGCGTAAAAGGCATTTGAGACAATCACTGGACTACTGGCAGGAGAACACGTTAGCTGTCCGTGCAACTGTACCAAAAGAAGCAAGCAAGACAGCCAACAGCCCTGTGAAGCTGATCCTTCTACACCAAAGAACATTTGGAAGCTCATAAATGCAACTTAGTGGCAGTCCTGGATTTGGATATCGGCGTTTGCAGCCAACGTCGCCTACATTATAGGGGAAAGGTTATTATTAGGCAAATTAAAAACGAATTTGCCGGTTCCTACCGGACGTTACGACGCCTGGTAGATTACCGCAGCAATCTTAGGCTCTTCGGTAGTCAAATCCACGTCTATCAATGACAATCACCGAGTGCAAATACAATAAATACCCCGCCAAGCTGATACGCCTGTAACTATAGCAAATAAACATAGTCAGTGGACGTCATGGCAAGGTGAAGCTTTCGTGTCAGCCCCAATAGAGCTAGCAATAGAACAACGTTACAAACCAGAGCGTGCAATGATATAAAAGCAACCACACACACACAAACCAGTAAGGCAGCATGTAGCCCTGTCCTAGCTCATACGTATTGTAGAAGATAAGACTACGTGGAGAACTTATAATCAACCAGCACAGGATCGCGCGCTCTCAATCGTTCTCATCGGAGGGACAACATATAACAAGGAGCAGCGTAGAGCTTAAAATCTATGATTTAATCACTGAGGGACATACACAATAGTAGCAACGAATGCAAGGCTATAACCTCTTGAGCTTACCAACCCTTACAGTTGCAGCAACTTGACACTGAAAGAAGCCACAAGCATCGCGTGGGATAGCGAGGACAAAGATTTTCCTTTTCCTAACCGGTCACAAATCATTGAATCTCACCCCGGTACATAATGACACCTTAGGGTTTAGGACAATCCTACACAGTGTGTCAAGCGAGGATCAAGTGCAAATAGTGGACATAAAAGCAGCTCTGCCGCTATCAGTTTTTAGGACTAATTAGCAGCGCTGAACCGTACTAACTACCCGCAGTGGACACAAAAAAAAAAAAAAAGGAAGCAAAGAAGAAAAAAAAAATGGAGATAAAGGGAAGAAAACAGGAAGGAAAGAAAAGAAGAAAAAGAGAAGGAGGAATGGGGAAAAAGGGAGAAAAAACAAACAGCACACAACACTTTATGGCTACCCACATATTAACCGTAGAAGACAGGAAATTCCGATAGTTTACATTACACCTGGAGCACAGACGCCAGCCATTTATGGATATAATATTTCGGTACAATTAGATAGCGCGAGAACCCACCGTAGGCACAAACATCTGAGGAACTAGACCCGTGAGGAGCTAGAAAAAACCGTATTGGCCAAGGCCCACCAAGACCCCATGGATGGAATAAGAGAGAAAGAGAGAAAAAAAAGAGAGAAAAAGAAGAAATGCGGGGCAAAAGAAAAGGAAAGGAAGAAGAAAAGAGAAAGGGAGAAAGGGAAAAAGGGAGAAAAAGGAAAGAGAAAGGGGGGGAGAAGAGAGAGAAAAAGATATAAAAGAAGGGAGGGAGAAGAGGAACAGGAGGAGGGAAAAGAGAAAGGAAGATAGAAAAGGGGAGAAGGAAAAAGGAAAAGGTAGGGAGAGGGGGGGGAGAACGGAAAAGAAAAGAAAAAGAGAAGAAAAAAAAAAAGGAAAGGAAGAGGGAAAGAGGAAGAGGAAAAAAGGAGGAAGAAAAGGAGGGAAGATAAGTCAAGAAGAGGGAAGAGAGGAGAAGAGAGGGGTAAGGGGAAAGGGGAAAAAAAAAGAAAGGGAAGAGGCAGGGAGAAGGGGGAAGGAGAAAAGGATGGAGAGGGAAGAAGAAAGGGGGAAGGGAAAAAGGGGGAAGAGAAGGGAAAGAGGAAAGAAGAGGAAAGGGAGGAAGGGGGGGAAGGGGAGGAGAGAAGAGAGGGGGGAGGTGGGGGGGTGCGGGGAGGAGGGGGGAGGGTAGAAGGAAGAAAAAAAATAGAAAGGTAGGGGGGGAAGTGAAAAAGAGAGGGGGAATGAAAGGAGGGGGGGAGGCAGGTGAAGGGAAAAAAAAGAAATGGGGGAGAAAACAGGGGAACAAGGGGGGAAGAAGAGCAGGGAAGAAAAAAACGAAGGCAAGAGAAAAGGAGAGGAGGGATGGGTAAAAGAGAAAGGGGGAGGGGAAGAAGGAAGAAAGAGGAAGAAAGAACGAGAAAGGAGAAGGAGGAGAGAGAAGGGGGGGGGCCATATAAGCAGCGAGGGCGCATTAAAAACTAGTAGTTGGGTAGTTGTGTGCGAAACGGAGGGGAATAAAGAGGAAAGGAGGGAGAAGGAGGACAAGAAGGAGGGGAAGAGGAGAAGGGGAGCAAAGAGAAAAGAGAAAGGGGAAGGGGGGAAGAAGAAAGGGGAAGAGAGATAAGGAAACCGCATTTTGGGTTCATTTAACCAGTAACTTTTTCGGCCATCAGAGCGAAGAGCCGTGGCAACAAAAACCGTTAGATCACCAGTTAAGACTAGTGCGTGAGACTTACCATGGAGAAGCTAAACCGTGTTAGTACTACCCGAGGAACCTACCGTAGACTGCCCCACATCTATGAATAGTAGGTTGGCGCGGCGGCGCGCATTTTTGGTATACATTTCAGAGAATAACATTTGCGGCCAGCCGGTCCTTGGCACTGCCGGGGGGACTAAACCGTGATCTAGACCCAATAAGGCCTACGCCGCCTTTGGTTACATTTCAGGACCATTTAATGCATGACCAACCTAAAGCCGTGGCGACTAGCCGTTAGGGACTTACGTAAAGCTAGACCTGGGCCCTACCGCCGCCATTTTGGTTTCCATTTCAGTTAACTTTGCGGCCCAGTACCAAGTGGCAAAGGCACTTGGAAAAACCGTGGGGGATGAACATAAAGGAAATACCGTGAGCTAGACCTTAGGCCGTCGCCATCGAATTTTGTATGTGAGATAACGCTTTGATCAGGTAACATTTAAAGTGTAGCTATGCCAGGCGCGTGTCACTGCCGTGGGTGGACTACCGTGAGCTAGAAACACGTAGCCAGAAACGGGCGGCGATCTTAAAAGAAATAAATGGATGGTTAGCGAGTAAAATTACATGTAGGGCACATATGCGGAATGTGCAAACAAAAAGAAGGGCAGTCAGACCAAAAAGAGAAAAGAGCCGGGAACCGCATAAAAGGCAGGAGGCAAAAAATAAGGGAAGTCAAGGGAGGATTGAGAGGGGACTACATCCGAGATAAGATGTAGGATGACAGACGTGTACCACTACCGAAATTGTTGTGGTTACAATAATTAATCAGGTAACATGGGTATAAATGGAAAGCGTGCCGAGGACAGGCCGTGGCACTGCACGAGTGAGGGACTAACTGACTCGACCCGTGGCCGACGGCCGCTTTGGTAAAACAAATTTAGGTAACATTTTGCGGGCCCGGAATAAGGGACACCGGGGCCTTGAATAATCGTGAAGGCACTTCCAAAGCGCGTATAATAGGGTTAAAGATTAGGACCAGGACGCGGTGTGGTGCATACACGGTTAGGGGAGTCGAAAATGAAGAGGGCCGAACGGAAAGGGAGACGGGTAGCCGAAAAGCCATTTTGGTTACGTGGTATCAGGTACCGCTATTGAACCGGAGGGAACCCGAGCCGGGCTCGTGGACCAGCTGGGGCTTGAGAGACTACTACCGTGAGCTAGACCTAGGTCCGTACGCCAGAGCCTTTTGATATTACAAGTTTCAGGTACATTTGCGGCCCAGCCGGCCGTGGCACTAAGTGCACGTGGGGGACTACACCGTGAGCAGAAACCTCTGCTTGCACGCAGAAGTTTTGATTACATTTTCCAGGAACATTTCGCCACCCGGCCGTGGCAGACACTGCCGTGAGTGGACACCGTTAGCTATACTGGCCGACCCGCAAAGTATATTGTTTTTACATTTCCAGTAACATTTTGCGGCAACCGAAAGCCGTGCACTGCCGTTGTGGGGACTAACAGGAATGGAGCTAGAACCTGGCGAACTCCGCATTTGTGCTAACAATTTTAAGGAACATTCTGTCTTCCGTCTGCCAAAGTGGACTACCCACAAGTGATAGTACCCGGTGAGACTGAAACAGTGATGACAACCTTGAGACAACCCAGAGAATTACCAAATGAATGAGCAACCCCATAGTGCTACTCAAAGAGCGCCGCTTGTGTGGTCGAACGCCCGCTTCCTCTCCCCCCCTGACGTAGGGCTGACCTAGAGCAGAACCAAGAAGACCCAACCTAAGTGGCGCTCCCTTTTTTTCCAAGCCGCTGCCAGTGGGCCTCTGACCCCCGGCACCTGTTTTGCTACTGAAAATGTTATCAGTTGAGTATACTTTTAATTCAAAGAAGCTCCAGCCAGGCCCCAAAAACCCACACACCGCCACCAACCATGCAGAACTATCTAATTAATCCGCCGAAATCAACCTGAGACGATCCTGATTGTCCTGATTTTTGGTCGCCATACATCGAAAAAAAACGCCCGATGCTACGTAGGTGCCAGAAGTAGAATATACAGTTGCGTTCAAAGTGTTCAGATATCAGAACTTGTAAAGGTACAGAGCACGCAAACGGTACGAGGAAGAATTTCCGTAATAGGAACATACACCAATACAGGCCCTTTTCGTTGGATCCCAAGACTTGGATATACAGTAAAAGATATAATTGGAAAAACAAAGCGATACCCAGAAGGACAAGAGTAAACAAGTATTGGGAGTTGTTACGTCCGGAAAGCTCGGAACAGACTTATTGCAAAGTGCATCCCCCAGGGGTTACACCCAGAGCAGGTACTTGAGCAAGAATTTCGATCTGAACCAGTCACCATAAAACCCTATTTTCGTTGGTCGCCAAGACTTGGTTACAGTAAGATATTTTCACAAAACAACTATAGACCAGAAGGACAGAGTAGAAAACAAGTTTTATGTAGTTGTCATCGGAAACAAGCTCGCGAGCCTTATTTGCTCCCCCCTGGGGTTAACCCCCGAGCAGGTACTATGGGCAAGAATCGATCATTAAGACTCCCCATAAATACATACTAGAAAGTAAAAAAGAGGGAAGAGACGAAAAACCCTTATTCGTTGGCCCAAGACTTGGTATACCAGTAGTATAATTTTAACAAAGCTAATAACCAGAAGACAACGAGTCGGGACACACAAGTTTTGTGGTGATTGTCGTCGGGGACAAGCTCGCAGCGCTATGTACTCCCCACTTGGGTACCCAGCAGAGCGGAAAAAGAGCTACTAATTACAGGGCAAAAGAAAAAGTTTCGATCCATGAGACTCACCTAAACCCTTTTTTTTTCGTTGGTCCAAGACGTTGTATACCGTAAGATAGTAATTAAAAAACAAAAGCTAATAAACAGAAGAGAAGAAGTACAAGATTCGAAAACAAGTTTGGAGTTGCGGCGAAAGCTCGCATCGAATATGAAATGTGCTCGCCCCCTGTGGTTAGACAAACGCCCAGCAGGTACTATAGGGACAAAGAAATTAGAGCGATCATGTGAGACTCACCATAGCCCTTTTCGTTGGTCCCACAGACTTGGTATAAACAGTAAGATTAATTTATAACAAAGCTAAGACAAGAAAGGACACAGAACAGTAGAAAAACAATTTTGGAGTTTCTTGTCAAGGAAAGCTCCGCAGCTTATTTGTTTTATGCTCCCCTGGGTTACACAACCCAGAGCAGGTACTTGAGGCCAGAAACATTTTGCGATCCATGAAGACTCACCATACCCTTTTTAGTTGGTCCCAAAACTTGGTTAATAAACAGTAAGATTTAATTAACAAGCTATAACCCCGAAGGGACCAAAGACATAGAACACAAGAAGTAAGTGTGTAGTTGTCGTCGGAAAGCATCAAGGCACTTTCTGCCTCCACATCTGCTCTGCCCTGGGGTTACACATGCAAATACACAACACAACACCCCACATCAAGCAGGTACTTGGGCAAGATTTCTACGCTCATCGGAACAATCACCACATAAGAAGAAGGAGATAGGAGTACCCCTACACGGAAAAGGATCAAATAACCTTAGGTATAATTTCGAACGTTGGTCACAAGACGTATGGTACACGAAGGGAGTTAAGATATATTAATAAACTAAAACTATAACCAGAAGAAAAGAGTAGAAACATGATTGTAGATGTACGTGATCGGACAGCTCGACGCAGCTTCTTTTGTGCTAAGAATCCGCCTGGGTTATCCCAGGAGCAGGTGCTCAATGAGCAGATCCCTATTTTAAATAGAGGGAGCATATCCCAACAATTGCTGGCCGCCAAGATTTTTATGTAATAGGAACTAGAAAGTATGACTAAAAAAAACCGACCTGTGGCCAAGAAGTACGGTGATACTGAATCAGTATTATTAAATCTAAAAACATCGTTTTTGAGGGTTGCTACCCCCAGGGTTCACACAAAACACAACACCACATAGCAAACGCATACTTTAGGATAAAAGGGCCAGAGACTCTTTTTACAAATGGGGAGCATTCGAACAAATTGGATGGCGCCAAGAGTTTGATAGTATGCTAGATCGGACTTTAAAAAGTCGACACCCTGCGGACCAAGATGAAAGTAGGTCATTATCAGTATTAATAATAGAGAAAATGTTGAAGGTAAGAGCTGACCCCCAAGAGGAGTTACAAAAACCACCCATTAGCAAGAGGACTACTTGACTTTTAGAGGCAAGTCTTTGAAAATGAGAGAGCATTCGAATGAATTGGGATGGCCCCATGAGTTTGTGTATCAAGACGAAGCGCTAGTATGACTAAAAAAATACAAAGCCGACCTGTGGCCAGAGTAACGGGGTCATGACTGACCGGTATTAATAAATAGAGAAGGGATTGTGTGTGGGTGAGCAACATGATCCACCCATACAGAAGGTTTCAACAAACAAACCGCCCGAAGCAAGGTACTTGGCAGTAGATCGTTTTAATGAAATGAGAAGAAGCATTTCGGAAACAAGTTGAATGGCCCCAAGAGTTTGGTGGATCATTGGGAAAAAAAACTCAGACTATGACATTAAAGCCGACCTTTTGGGCACAAGAGGAAAGGGCTCAAGTAACAAGTATTAATAAATAAGATCAGAAACGTGTGTAATGGTGGGGGGGAGAAGCTGAGAGCCCTGAGAGAGAGGCCCCCAGTAGAAGGTGTTAGTCCAACGAAACACAACGTAACGAACAGGGAGTATCAACTATACACGAGGTACTTTGGCAGATACTTTTAGATATACAACATTGAAAAGAGGACATTCGAAACAAATTTGGCTGGCCCCCCAAGAGTTTTAGTATAAAGTAGATGATAGACTATAAAATTAACCATAAAAACCGAGACGGAGTGTGGTTAAAAAATAAGTAAAACAAAAACTAACAGATAAAAAAAGTAGAAAAAAAAGACACAAAAAAACTTAGAACCATGCCATGTGGTGCCAAGCGGAGATGTTTAGAATCTTTATTATAAATCGACAGGAAGTGTAATAATGGGTGGGAGTGTAATACTGCGGCCCCCATCGGGTTACACCCAGAGCAGGTACTTGGGCAAGATCTTTTAAATGAGAGAGATCATTCGAAACAAATTTGATGGCCCCAAGAGTTTGTGTATGGCTAGATATGACTTAAACCGACCTTTTGCCAAGAGGAAAGGGTCAGGAATCAGGTATTAATAAATAGAGAAAATGTTGGGTGAGCTGAGCCCCCTAGGGTTACACCCAGAGCAGGTACTTGGGCAAGATCTTTTTAAATGAGAGAGCATTCGAAACAAATTGGATGGCCCCAAGAGTTTGTGTATGGCTAGATATGACTTAAACCGACCTGTGGCCAAGAGGAAAGGGTCATGAATCAGGTATTAATAAATAGAGAAAATGTTGGGTGAGCTGAGCCCCCAAGGGTTACACCCAGAGCAGGTACTTGGGCAAGATCTTTTTAAATGAGAGAGCATTCGAAACAAATTGGATGGCCCCAAGAGTTTGTGTATGGCTAGATATGACTTAAACCGACCTGTGGCCAAGAGGAAAGGGTCATGAATCAGGTATTAATAAATAGAGAAAATGTTTGGGTGAGCTGAGCCCCCTAGGGTTACACCCAGAGCAGGTACTTGGGCAAGATCTTTTTAAATGAGAGAGCATTCGAAACAAATTGGATGGCCCCAAGAGTTTGTGTATGGCTAGATATGACTTAAACCGACCTGTGGCCAAGAGGAAAGGGTCAGGAATCAGGTATTAATAAATAGAGAAAATGTTGGGTGAGCTGAGCCCCCTAGGGTTACACCCAGAGCAGGTACTTGGGCAAGATCTTTTTAAATGAGAGAGCATTCGAAACAAATTGGATGGCCCCAAGAGTTTGTGTATGGCTAGATATGACTTAAACCGACCTGTGGCCAAGAGGAAAGGGTCAGGAATCAGGTATTAATAAATAGAGAAAATGTTGGGTGAGCTGAGCCCCCTAGGGTTACACCCAGAGCAGGTACTTGGGCAAGATCTTTTTAAATGAGAGAGCATTCGAAACAAATTGGATGGCCCCAAGAGTTTGTGTATGGCTAGATATGACTTAAACCGACCTGTGGCCAAGAGGAAAGGGTCATGAATCAGGTATTAATAAATAGAGAAAATGTTGGGTGAGCTGAGCCCCCTAGGGTTACACCCAGAGCAGGTACTTGGGCAAGATCTTTTTAAATGAGAGAGCATTCGAAACAAATTGGATGGCCCCAAGAGTTTGTGTATGGCTAGATATGACTTAAACCGACCTGTGGCCAAGAGGAAAGGGTCAGGAATCAGGTATTAATAAATAGAGAAAATGTTGGGTGAGCTGAGCCCCCTAGGGTTACACCCAGAGCAGGTACTTGGGCAAGATCTTTTTAAATGAGAGAGCATTCGAAACAAATTGGATGGCCCCAAGAGTTTGTGTATGGCTAGATATGACTTAAACCGACCTGTGGCCAAGAGGAAAGGGTCAGGAATCAGGTATTAATAAATAGAGAAAATGTTGGGTGAGCTGAGCCCCCTAGGGTTACACCCAGAGCAGGTACTTGGGCAAGATCTTTTTAAATGAGAGAGCATTCGAAACAAATTGGATGGCCCCAAGAGTTTGTGTATGGCTAGATATGACTTAAACCGACCTGTGGCCAAGAGGAAAGGGTCAGGAATCAGGTATTAATAAATAGAGAAAATGTTGGGTGAGCTGAGCCCCCTAGGGTTACACCCAGAGCAGGTACTTGGGCAAGATCTTTTTAAATGAGAGAGCATTCGAAACAAATTGGATGGCCCCAAGAGTTTGTGTATGGCTAGATATGACTTAAACCGACCTGTGGCCAAGAGGAAAGGGTCAGGAATCAGGTATTAATAAATAGAGAAAATGTTGGGTGAGCTGAGCCCCCTAGGGTTACACCCAGAGCAGGTACTTGGGCAAGATCTTTTTAAATGAGAGAGCATTCGAAACAAATTGGATGGCCCCAAGAGTTTGTGTATGGCTAGATATGACTTAAACCGACCTGTGGCCAAGAGGAAAGGGTCAGGAATCAGGTATTAATAAATAGAGAAAATGTTGGGTGAGCTGAGCCCCCTAGGGTTACACCCAGAGCAGGTACTTGGGCAAGATCTTTTTAAATGAGAGAGCATTCGAAACAAATTGGATGGCCCCAAGAGTTTGTGTATGGCTAGATATGACTTAAACCGACCTGTGGCCAAGAGGAAAGGGTCAGGAATCAGGTATTAATAAATAGAGAAAATGTTGGGTGAGCTGAGCCCCCTAGGGTTACACCCAGAGCAGGTACTTGGGCAAGATCTTTTTAAATGAGAGAGCATTCGAAACAAATTGGATGGCCCCAAGAGTTTGTGTATGGCTAGATATGACTTAAACCGACCTGTGGCCAAGAGGAAAGGGTCAGGAATCAGGTATTAATAAATAGAGAAAATGTTGGGTGAGCTGAGCCCCCTAGGGTTACACCCAGAGCAGGTACTTGGGCAAGATCTTTTTAAATGAGAGAGCATTCGAAACAAATTGGATGGCCCCAAGAGTTTGTGTATGGCTAGATATGACTTAAACCGACCTGTGGCCAAGAGGAAAGGGTCAGGAATCAGGTATTAATAAATAGAGAAAATGTTGGGTGAGCTGAGCCCCCTAGGGTTACACCCAGAGCAGGTACTTGGGCAAGATCTTTTTAAATGAGAGAGCATTCGAAACAAATTGGATGGCCCCAAGAGTTTGTGTATGGCTAGATATGACTTAAACCGACCTGTGGCCAAGAGGAAAGGGTCAGGAATCAGGTATTAATAAATAGAGAAAATGTTGGGTGAGCTGAGCCCCCTAGGGTTACACCCAGAGCAGGTACTTGGGCAAGATCTTTTTAAATGAGAGAGCATTCGAAACAAATTGGATGGCCCCAAGAGTTTGTGTATGGCTAGATATGACTTAAACCGACCTGTGGCCAAGAGGAAAGGGTCAGGAATCAGGTATTAATAAATAGAGAAAATGTTGGGTGAGCTGAGCCCCCTAGGGTTACACCCAGAGCAGGTACTTGGGCAAGATCTTTTTAAATGAGAGAGCATTCGAAACAAATTGGATGGCCCCAAGAGTTTGTGTATGGCTAGATATGACTTAAACCGACCTGTGGCCAAGAGGAAAGGGTCAGGAATCAGGTATTAATAAATAGAGAAAATGTTGGGTGAGCTGAGCCCCCTAGGGTTACACCCAGAGCAGGTACTTGGGCAAGATCTTTTTAAATGAGAGAGCATTCGAAACAAATTGGATGGCCCCAAGAGTTTGTGTATGGCTAGATATGACTTAAACCGACCTGTGGCCAAGAGGAAAGGGTCAGGAATCAGGTATTAATAAATAGAGAAAATGTTGGGTGAGCTGAGCCCCCTAGGGTTACACCCAGAGCAGGTACTTGGGCAAGATCTTTTTAAATGAGAGAGCATTCGAAACAAATTGGATGGCCCCAAGAGTTTGTGTATGGCTAGATATGACTTAAACCGACCTGTGGCCAAGAGGAAAGGGTCAGGAATCAGGTATTAATAAATAGAGAAAATGTTGGGTGAGCTGAGCCCCCTAGGGTTACACCCAGAGCAGGTACTTGGGCAAGATCTTTTTAAATGAGAGAGCATTCGAAACAAATTGGATGGCCCCAAGAGTTTGTGTATGGCTAGATATGACTTAAACCGACCTGTGGCCAAGAGGAAAGGGTCAGGAATCAGGTATTAATAAATAGAGAAAATGTTGGGTGAGCTGAGCCCCCTAGGGTTACACCCAGAGCAGGTACTTGGGCAAGATCTTTTTAAATGAGAGAGCATTCGAAACAAATTGGATGGCCCCAAGAGTTTGTGTATGGCTAGATATGACTTAAACCGACCTGTGGCCAAGAGGAAAGGGTCAGGAATCAGGTATTAATAAATAGAGAAAATGTTGGGTGAGCTGAGCCCCCTAGGGTTACACCCAGAGCAGGTACTTGGGCAAGATCTTTTTAAATGAGAGAGCATTCGAAACAAATTGGATGGCCCCAAGAGTTTGTGTATGGCTAGATATGACTTAAACCGACCTGTGGCCAAGAGGAAAGGGTCAGGAATCAGGTATTAATAAATAGAGAAAATGTTGGGTGAGCTGAGCCCCCTAGGGTTACACCCAGAGCAGGTACTTGGGCAAGATCTTTTTAAATGAGAGAGCATTCGAAACAAATTGGATGGCCCCAAGAGTTTGTGTATGGCTAGATATGACTTAAACCGACCTGTGGCCAAGAGGAAAGGGTCAGGAATCAGGTATTAATAAATAGAGAAAATGTTGGGTGAGCTGAGCCCCCTAGGGTTACACCCAGAGCAGGTACTTGGGCAAGATCTTTTTAAATGAGAGAGCATTCGAAACAAATTGGATGGCCCCAAGAGTTTGTGTATGGCTAGATATGACTTAAACCGACCTGTGGCCAAGAGGAAAGGGTCAGGAATCAGGTATTAATAAATAGAGAAAATGTTGGGTGAGCTGAGCCCCCTAGGGTTACACCCAGAGCAGGTACTTGGGCAAGATCTTTTTAAATGAGAGAGCATTCGAAACAAATTGGATGGCCCCAAGAGTTTGTGTATGGCTAGATATGACTTAAACCGACCTGTGGCCAAGAGGAAAGGGTCAGGAATCAGGTATTAATAAATAGAGAAAATGTTGGGTGAGCTGAGCCCCCTAGGGTTACACCCAGAGCAGGTACTTGGGCAAGATCTTTTTAAATGAGAGAGCATTCGAAACAAATTGGATGGCCCCAAGAGTTTGTGTATGGCTAGATATGACTTAAACCGACCTGTGGCCAAGAGGAAAGGGTCAGGAATCAGGTATTAATAAATAGATAAAATGTTGGGTGAGCTGAGCCCCCTAGGGTTACACCCAGAGCAGGTACTTGGGCAAGATCTTTTTAAATGAGAGAGCATTCGAAACAAATTGGATGGCCCCAAGAGTTTGTGTATGGCTAGATATGACTTAAACCGACCTGTGGCCAAGAGGAAAGGGTCAGGAATCAGGTATTAATAAATAGAGAAAATGTTGGGTGAGCTGAGCCCCCTAGGGTTACACCCAGAGCAGGTACTTGGGCAAGATCTTTTTAAATGAGAGAGCATTCAAAATGAATTGGATGGCCCCAA
>JACBWV010000484.1:25000-60000 GCA_013435795.1 Chlamydomonas sp. ICE-L
TGCAGCTCTGCCGCGAATCAGGTTTAATCTATGAGCACGCGAACAGGTTACTACCCGTGGCCACCACACAACCTTCTGGGGACTACCCCCTAGAGTTACCGTGAGACTCCGTGAGTGACCCCTGCCGACGCCGCGTTTGGTTACATGTCAGTACATTTCGGCCCCAACCGGGGCACAATCGTAAACTACCGTAGACGACCGTGAGCAACCCAAAGACTACCTGTGGGACACCCAAAGAATCCAGCTTGGGGGTTTTGGCCGACGCCGCATTTTTGGATTAATTTCAAAATGTAACATTTTCGCCCCACGTGGCACAACCGTGATACTACCGTGATCCTACTCAGGAGAACTACCGTGAGACTACCCAGGTCCCACCCAGAGCTACCGGGAGACTGCCCCAGGCTGTGTTTGGCCGACCCGCATTTTGGTTGAACTTTCAGGGTAACATTTGCGGCCCCGGCCGTGGCACGGCCGGGGGGACTACCGTGAGCTCGACCTGCCGACGCCTCATTTTGGGTTACATTTCATGTAAATTTCCTGGCCCGGCCGTGGCACTGCCAGTGGTGACTACCGTGAGCTAGACCTGGCCGACTCCGCATTTTGGTCACATTTCAGGTAACTTTGCGCCCAGCCGTGGACTGCGTGGGTGCTACCCGTGTCTTAGACCTGGCCGACCCGCATTTTTGGTTACATGTCATTAACATGTGCGCCCCGGCCGTGGCCCTGCCGTGGGGCGACTACGATGAGCTACCTGGCCGACGCCGCAGGTGTGGTTACGTTCAGGTCCTTTGCCCCGCCGTCACTGCCGTGAGGGACGACCGGGAGCGAGCCTGTCCGACTCCGCATTTTGGTTGCATTTCAGTAATTTGTCGGCCCAGGCCGTGGCACTGCCGTGAGACTACCGTATCTAGACCTGGCCGACGCCGCATTTTTGGTACATTTCAGTACATTTGCGCCCCGCCGTGGCACGGCCGTAGGGATCTCCGGGAGCGAGACCTGGCCGACGCCGCAATTTGGGTTACATTTCAGTAACAGTGGCGGCCCGCCGTATGCCTCCGTGGTGGGACTACCGTGCGCTGACCCTGGCCGCCCCGCAGTTGGTACATTCAGGTAACATTTTCGGCCCAGGGCCGTGGCACTGCGTGAGGGACACCGTGAACGAGACCTGGCGGACGCCGCAGTTGGGTGACATTTCATAACATTTGCGTTCCCCGTGCCGTGGCACTGCCGTGAGGGGACTACCGTGAGCTAGACCTGGCCGACGCCGCATTTTGGTTACATTTCAGGTAACATTTGCGGCCCCGGCCGTGGCAGTGGCTGCCGTGAGGGACCACCGTGATATAGACCTGTCCGACCGCGCGATCCTTTTGGGTTACTTTCAGGTCACATTTGTCGGCCAGCCGCCGGGCCTGCCGTGGGGGACGACCGGAGCTGGACCTGCCGACCCGCTTTGTTACATTTCAGGTAACTTTGCGGCCCCTGCCGTGGCACTGCCGTGAGGGACTACCGGGAGCTAGACCTGGGCCGACCCGCATTTTGGGTTACTTTCAGGTAACATTGTGCGCCCAAGCCGGGGCACTGCCGTGGGGGACTACCCGTGAGCTCGACCTGGCCGACCGCCGCTTTTGGTTTACTTTTAGTAAATTTGCGGCCTCGGCCTGGTGGGGAACACCGTGATAGACCGGGAACTACCGTTGTACAACCGTGAGACAACCCGAGATTACCGGGGGAGGCAACCCAGAGCTACTCAAAGCCGCTTTTGGGCGACGCCCGCATTCCTCTTCCCCCGCGACATAAGTGGCCTAGAGCATAACCTACCCACCTATGGCTGCTTCCCTTTTTTCCACCCTAGGCCAGGGGCCTCTGACCCCCATCACCCTGTTTTTGCTCTGAAATGTGTTCATTGTATTACTTGGGGGCTCCACCAGCCCCACCACACCCCAGCCATACAGCAAAACTTATAAGAATTGCGCCCTAAATCAACTACGTCTGATTGTCCTATTTTTGGTGCCATAAATCGGCAAAAAAGCGGCCCGATCACTAGGTGCCAGCAGTAGGAGCAGTTGCGTGCAGAATGTTGTTTCATATATCAGAACTTTGTAAGGTGCGGCACGCAACGGGTACGAGGGAAGAATTTCGGAATAGAGACTCACCATACCCGTTTCGTTGGCCTACTTGGTATACGTAAATCATAATTTAAACAAAGCTATAAACAGAAGAACAATAGTATAAAACATTTGGAGTTGTCCGCGAAAGCTCGCGCTTATTTTGCTCCCCCAGGGTTTACAGCCCCAGAGCAGGTACTTGGGGCAGCAATTTCAGAGCATTGGGACTCACCATACCCTTTTTCGTTGGATCCCAAGACTTGGTATACATACTATAATTTAGACAAAGCTATAACAGAAGGCCAAGAGTAGAAAACAATTTGGGAGTTGGGTCGCGGAAAAGCTCGCACTTATTTTGTTCCCCCTGGGGCTTACCCCCGGAGCAGGTCGACCTTGTGTCGAGAAGTTCGATCTGAGACTCACCTAACCCTTTTCGTTGGTCCCAAGACTTGGTATACAGTAAAATATTTAAACAAAGCTATAACCGAAGGGACAAGAGGTAGAAAACACGTTTGTGGAGTTGTCGTCGTAAAGCTCTGCAGCTTATGTGCTCCCCCTGTGTTTACGCCCAAAGCGTCTTGCGGCAAGAATTTCGATCAGGAGACCGCACCATAAACCCGGTCGTTGGCCCAGACTTGGATCCAGTATGATACTAATTGAAACAAGCTATAGCCAAAGACAAGAGTGTGAAACAAGGTTTGGTAGTTGTCGCGGCAGCTCGCGCTTATTTTGCTCCCCCTGGGGTTACACCCGGACAGGTACTTGGCAAGATTCGATCATGAGACTCAAACACATGGGGCACTGGCTGCGCCAACGAAACGTGGGGGATACAGTAAATATAATGGAAACAAGCGAAACCAAAGGACAATAATAGCAAACAAGTGGGTAGTTGCCCCGTCGGAAACTCCGCAGCTGAGCGGCGCCCCCTGGGGTGACCCCCAAGCGGACGGTCAAATGTGTAGCATGGGGAGTAACCAAGACTCCCATACCCTTGTCGTTGTCCCAAGACGGGGGATACATCAGAGATAATGTAAAACAAGCTATAACCAGAAGGACAATACAAGAAAACAGGGGGAGTGGGCGGCAAAGCCGCACTGAGCGCGCCCCCTGGGTTACACCCAAAGCGGGTACTGGGCAAATTTCGATCAGCTCTCTCAACAGACAGCAGGAACTCCGTAACAAAACATCGGGTTTGCAACTTCCCGAATGTCGTGCCCAGCCCGGGGGGAACCCCAGGGAGCAATAACGCGAGCTGTCCGACGGACAACCAACTGCCTTTCTATTCTTGTCTCTCTGTTTACTGTGTTTAAGGATATCTACGGTATACCAAGTCTTGGGACCCTACGAAAAGGGTATGGGTGATTCCATGCGATGCTGGCCCAATACCTGCGTGGGGGTGTAACCCCAGGGGAGCAGATCACTCGAGCTGTCCGACGACAACTCCAAACTTTTTTCTTTCTGGTCCTTCGGGGTATAGAGCTGGGGGTAACAGGATAGCGTACTGTATACCAAGTCTTGGGACCAACGAAAAGGGGAGGGGAGTCTCATATCGAAATTCTTTCTTGCCAAGTACCCTGCTCTGGGTGTAACCCCAGGGGGAGCAAATAAGCTGCGAGCTTTCCGACGCGACACTCCAAACTGTGTGTAGACTCTGGTCCGCGGGTTTATAGCTTGGGGAAATGTAGTCGTAGGTATCCACGTGCTGGGACCAACGAAAAGGTGCTATGGGAGTCTCCTATCGAAATTCTTTCCTTTTGCCCAAGTACCCTGCTCGGGTTACACCCTCAGGGGGAAGCAGAGTGCTGCAAGCTTTTTCCTGACGACCACTCCAAACTTGTTGGCGACTCTTGTCCTTCGGGTTATAGCTTTGTTTAAATTATTCAGCTTACTGTCTACCAAGGCCCTTTGGGACCACGAAAAAAAGGTTGGTGAGTCTCATGATCGAATTTCTTGCCCCATACCTCTCTCTGGGGTAACCACCGAGGGTGAAAAATAGCTTCGAGCTTTCCGACGACACCTCCACCTTGTTTTCTCTACTCTTGGCCTTCTGGTTAGAGCTTTTTTAATTTATAGCTTACTGTAGCCCGTCTTGGCCAACGAAAAGGGTATGGTGAGTTCTCATGAGGCGAAAATTCGCCGCAAGTACTGCTCTGGGGTCAACCCTGGGGGAGCAAATAAGCTGCGAGCTTTCCGACGACAACTCCAAACTTGTTTTCTACTCTTGTCACTCTTGTAGAGCTTTGTTAATTATGCTTTACTGTATACCAAGCGTGGGACAACGAAAAGGGTAGGTGATTCTCTTCCGAAATTCTGCCCGCGTACCACCCGTTGCGGCGCCTTACCTTTACAATTCTGATATAGGAACACTCTGAACGCAAGCCATCCTCACTGCTGAGCCCTACGTAATTCTCGTCGGGCGTTTTTTTCAGATTTATGGCACCAAAAAATCGCTCGTAGGTCGGGATGGCACACTCAACGTCCCCTTTGATTTAAGTGGGATTAACTTTAACATTTTTGCTGTCTGGCTGGGGTTGGTTGGGGACCTGGCTGGAGCCCTCACGTATACCAAGACCCAATTGTCAGAGCCAAAACAGGGTGCTGGGGGTTCAGGGCCCCTGTCGCAGGGCCCTGGAAAAAAGGAGCATCCCCTTAGGTTTGGGTCGGTGCCTGCTGCTAAGTCCCCTTATGTCCGGGGGAAGTAGGAAGGCGCGTCGACCAAAAGCGGCTTTGTAGTAGCCTCTGGTTGCTCACGGTAATCTCTGGGTTGTCTCACGTTGTCTCACGGTAGTCTCTCACGTACTATCCACGTAGTTCCAAGGCAAGAGGCCGCAAATGTTAACCAAAATGTACAAAATCGGCGTCGGCCGGTCTATGCTCACGGTGTACCCCCACGGCAGTGCCACGGCCTTGGGCCGCAATGTTACCTGAATGTAACGCCAATAATTTTCGGGGCCCCCCCCCGGGGGGTCTCCAGGTCTATGCGCACGGTAGTCCCTCACGGCAGTGGCCACGGCCGTGGCCCACGCAAATGGTCCCTCTGGAAAATGTACCAAAATCCGTCGGCCAGGTCCAGCTCACGGTAGTCCCCCCGGCAGTGCCAACGGGCCCGGGGCCCGCAAATTTTCACCTGAAATGTACCAAAATGGCGGCGTCGTCCAGTCTAGCTCACGTAGCCCCTGCACGGCAGTGCCACGGCGGGGCCCGCCAATTTACCTTGAAAGGTAACCAAAATTCGGCGTCGGCCAGGTCAACTCACATTAGTGTCCCTCACGGCAGTGCCACGGCCTGGCCCACATTTCCACAATGAAATGTACCAAAATCGGCGTCGGCCAGGTTCTAGCTCACGGTAGCCTCACGGCAAAGTGCCACGGGGCGGGCCCCAATGTTACCTGACAGTAACCAAAATTCGGCGTCGGCCAGTCCAGCTCACGGTAGTCCCCCACCAGTGCCAACGGCCGGGGCCGCAAAGTTACCTGAAAATGTACCGAAATGCGGCGCGTGCCAGGTCTAGCTCACGTACTCCCTACGTCAGTGCCACGGCCGGGGCCGCAATGTTGACCTTAAATGTAACCAAAATTCGGCGTCGGCCAGGTCTGCTCACGGTAGTGCCCCGCACGCAGTGCCAACGGCCTGGGCGCTCAAATGTTAACCTGAAATGTAACCAAAATGCGCTCGCAGGTCTGCGTCACGGTAAGTGGCAGCTCACGGTAGTGCCACGGCCTGTGCCGCAATGTTTAACCTGAAATGTACCAAAATGCGGCGTCGGCCAGGTCCCAAGCCTCAACGTATCCCCACGGCAGTGCCACGGCCGGGCCGCCAATGTTACCATAAATTAACCAAAATGCGGCGTCGGCCAGGTCTAGCTCAACGTAGTCCCCCACGGTCAGTGCCCGGCCCTGGGCCCAAATGTGTACGCTTAAATGTGAACCAAAAGGCGGCGTCGGCCAGTCTAACTCACGGTAGTCCCCCACCCCACGGCAGTGCCACGGCCGGGCCGTAAATGTTACCCCCCCCTAAATGTAACCACAATTCGGCGTCGGCCAGGTCCTAGCCTCAGGTAGTCCCCCACGGCAGTCGCCCACGGCCGGGGCCGCAATGTTTACCCTAAATGTAACCAAATTAGTCGTTCGGCCAACACAGCCGGGGCAGTCCTCCATCGGTAGCTCTGGGTTGTCAAACACTGTAGTCGCACAGTAGTCCCTCACGGTAGGAATCACGGTATCTCCGGTTGTGCCACGGTGGGCCCGAAAATGTTACCTGAAATGTAACCAAAATGCGGCGTCGGCCAAACACAGCCTGGGGTAGTCCCACGGTAGCTTTGTTTCTCTCCAACTCCGGTAAGTCTCAACGTAGTTGCACGATTTGCCACGGTTGGGGCCGGCAAATGTTACCTGAATGTACTCCAAAATGCGGCGTCGGCCATGTAACTCACGGAGTCTCACGTGTAAGCTAGTTTATCCAAAGGTTGTGTGTTTTGCCACGGTAGTAACCTGTTCAGCGCTGCTATTAGCTTAATAAACCGTTAGCGGCAGAGCTGCATCCACGATTGCCGTGATCCCCTGACAACTGAGGTTTAAATCCCTAAGGTGTCTTAGAACCGTGGAGATCAACGGTGACCGGAGGAAACTCTTGGCCCCGTAGCCCAATCGATGATTGGGTCTTCAGTGTCAAATGGTGTTCAACTGATTGGGTCAACGCTCAAGCGGTTCAGTGCACGTGCACGTTGTATGATCCCCATCCTGGATTATAATCATAGAGTTAAGCTACTGCTGCTCCTTGGTTGAATTGTCCCCTTCCGTGTATGGAAACGAAGTGGAGCGGGATCCTTGTTGACTTGAGTTGATTTATCCGTTCTCCACTAGTCTTAGCTTCTAACCGTTCTAGACATGTTCAGCTTGGCCTTACTGTTTTGGTGCTTTCTAATCAGCCGCTCTCTGGTTTGATCAACGTTGTTCTCTGCTAGCTCTATGGCTTCAACCTACGACAGCTTCACACCTTGCCAGGACGGCCACTGACCTTGTGTTTTTGGTGCTACGTACATTCGTTTCACTTGGGTGGTATGTCTTTGTCAAAATTGTGCACCGTTGGTGAGCCGGATTTGAATACGAAGATCCTCGAGGTATCACAGCCGCGTACATTGGTTAGATCGTAATATTTTCGTTAAGCCTAATACTCTTCCCCTATCCATACGTCGACGTTGGGCTGGTCCAACCGCGATATCACATCCATGGACTGCCACTACCCCGTGCATTTATATTGATTCCATACGTTCCTTTTGGTGGAGAGGATCACGTTCCTTTGCTTGTTGGCTTGGCTTGCTTGCTTGGTTCCGTTGCACGCAGCTACCGGTCGATCCTGCCAGAGTATAGCGTGTCTCAAATATTGAACCATGCCTGTCGAAGTATAAGACTGGCTTATACTGTAAACTGCGATGGCTGCATTAAAATCATTTATATTTTTGGATGGTACCCACGACTCGGATAACCGTATATTCTAGACTAATACGTGCGTACATCCCGACTTCTGAAGGTACGTATTATTAGCTAAAGGTCCCAGCCGAATTGTGTCGACTGCGTTGACGCAATAACTTTCACGAATCGCACTGGCTTGTGCCGCGATGTTTCATTCAAATTTCTCTCTGCCCTATCAACTTTCGATGGTAGATAGAGGCCTACATGGGGGTAACGGTGACGGAGGAGTAGGTTTCGATTCCGGAAGGGAGACTGAGGAACGCGACCACATCCAAGGAAGGCACAGGCGCGCAAATACCCAATCCCGACCTGGAGTAGTGACATAAATAACAATACCGGCATTTAATGTCTGGTATATTGAATGAGTACAATCTAAATCCCTTACAGATCCATTGAGGGCAGTCCTGGTGCCAGCAGCGCCGGATTCCGCTCCATGCGTATATTTACTTTTTGCAGTAAAAGCTCTAAGTTTGGATTTCGGGTGGGTGTTAGCGGTCCGGCCGCTGTTTACTGTAGTATTCCTATCTCTGGTCGGGGACGGGCTCTTGGTCTCATTGTCCCGGACTCTGAGTCGACATGGTTACTATTGAGTAATTGAGTGTCAAAGCAAGACGTTCGCTGTGATAACATAGCAATGGATACCGATGGACGCGGCCTTAACTTGGTTGGTCTGAAAGACCGGGTAAGATTAGAGGGACAGTCGGCGCATTCTATTTCATTTCAGAGGTGAAATTCTTGGATTTATGAAAGACAACTTCTGCGAAGCGATTTGCCAAGATTGGTTTTCATTATTCAAGAACGAAAGTTTGGGGGCTCCCCCAAGACGATAGATACGTCTAGTCCTCAACCATAAACGATGCCGATCGGGATTGGCAGTGTTTCGTTGATTACCCTTCCAGCCCTTATGATAAATCAAAGTTTTTGGGTTCCGGGGAGATGGTCGCAAGCTGAAACTTAAAAGGAATTGAAACTAAGGGCAACCACCAGGCGTGGAGGCCCTTGCGGCTTAATTATTTGACTCAACCACGGGGAAACTTACCAGGTCCAGACACGGGGAGGAATT
Source organism: Chlamydomonas sp. ICE-L (assembly GCA_013435795.1). Lineage (NCBI taxonomy): Eukaryota > Viridiplantae > Chlorophyta > Chlorophyceae > Chlamydomonadales > Chlamydomonadaceae > Chlamydomonas > Chlamydomonas sp. ICE-L. Next base: position 33,640 of record JACBWV010000484.1, read on the forward strand.
TGACAGATTGAGAGCTCTTTCTTGATTCTGTGGGTGGTGGTGCATGGGCCGTTGTTCTTAGTTGTGGGTTTCCTTGTCCGGTTGATTCCTGTAACGAACATACCTCACCTGCTAAATAGTCACGCTAACTTTTTTGTAGCCGTCCGCCTTTAGAGGGCTATTGTCGTTTAGGCAATTGGAATTGTGAGCATAACAGGTCCTGTGATGCCCTTAGATGTTCTGGGCCGCAATCTCGCGCTACAAACTGTTCCATTCCCAGCTCACTAGCCCTATCCTTGACCGAGAGGTCCGGGTATCTTTGGAACTAGCAACTTATAGAGATAGATTATTGGCAATTATTAGTCTTCAACGCGGATGCCTAGTAAGCGCGATGTCATCAGCTCGCTTGATTACGTCCCTGCCCGTTGTAACACCCGCCCGTCGTCTCCTACCGATTGGGTTGCTGGTGAATGTTCAGATTGGTTTTATTGAGGCAACATTGCGTTTACTGAGAAGTCATTAACCCTCCCACCTAAGAGGAAGAGAGTCTAACAAGGTTTCCCGTAGTGACCTGCGGAAGGTCATTGAATCTATCAATACCACAACACACTGTGAACCTCTATGTCACCACTGTCCCTGATCGTTATATTCATCTGGGCACTCTTGGGTGTTAGTTCTAGTCTCTCACCCTTGGGTGTTGGTCTGGCTGATAATAACGTGGTGATCTTGGTCGGTTCATTCGGACCATGATCAGGTTCCCTTGCATTTCTTTGCAAGGTATTTTGTTAACGGTGTTTCCTGACTCCTGTTTGAGATGTACTAACCCAGCCTCAGCCTTTCTAAATTGCCTCCCCTAGCCGTGTTGTTAGGTCTTGTCTTGGTACCATAGCCTTTATTTTAAAGGTGTTTCTGGTTAAGAGGTGAGATGACTAACCGCATTCGCTTTGGTAACTTAGTATTCAAAGCGTTGTTAGGTCTTTCTCTTTCATTTACAGCATTGATTTGACAGCTAAAGGAGTTCCCCTTGAAGTAGTTTGCCCATGTGGGAGTCGGGCCTTTACCCACCTTGAACCCAAACAACTTACCTGAATCAATACGGATGGGGCTCATATCGGGCTTGTACGTTGACTCGGTAACTAAGATAACTCTTAACAACGGATATCCTTGGGCTCTCTCGTAACGAGAAACGCAGCGAATGCGACTACTTGTGTGATTGGCAGAATTCCGTGAATCATTAAATCTTTGAACCATATTGCGCTCGAGGCTTTCGGCCATAGCAATGTCTGCTCAGGTCGGGTTATTACTCTCGCCTTATAGCCTCCCTACTATTAATTGGGTAACGCTATGTATTTAGATTAGTGGTTGGGTTGAGTCGATATCTGTCGAGGAATCGGTAGTCCCAACACGTAATGTCCCTTTCTATATACTCGTTAGACGTAGCGCGGGTAAGTCCTAATCATACGCTTGTGTTGGTTTCTAAGCACAAGTAGCAGTATTGCAAGGACCGTTTTACGACCGCAACTGGGTAGTCCGAGCGTAGGAGTTTTAGCAGTAATGATAGCCTCTTGTTTGAGGTGTGCCTTTAAATGGTTGGTACTCATCTGTGTTTAGCCTTGCTATTTATTCTCTGCTACTCACATGCTCATACGTTGTTGGTTCCTAGGCCCTTGTTCGACTATCGTAATGTGTACTAAACAATAGCGACTGTGGAACTGATTATTTGAACTGTTCCAGTTCTTAGCTATCTTTGAATGGTTTTGCATGTGCAAGCCTGCTTTTACTTACCTCTATTATCTCGACCTGAGCGCAGGCATTAAACACCCCTGACTTAGTCTAATGCAATAAGCGGAGGAAAAGACAACCAGATTTTCCTCTATACGGCGATGTGAAACCGGAATAGCCCAACTTGAAAATCTTCCCTGTAAGATGTAGTCTATAGAAGTTCCCCTCTACGGCATCCGGACCGAAGTCTGCTTGAGGCATCGCCGAGAGGTGATACACCCCGTCGTCCTAGTGTTTGTCCGTTCCACGGGTGGCTTTCGCAGAAGTCGCATTTTTTGGGATGCAGTGCAAATGGGAGGTAATCCCTTCTAAGGCTAATACTCTGACAAGAGACCGATAGCGAACAGTACCGTGAGGGGAAAGATGAAAGACTTGAAAAGAGAGTTAAAAAGTGCTTGAAATTGTTACGAGGGACCGTTGCATGTGGTCGTTGCACGTAGGCTTATGGCGTTCGACGACCCTGTATGCGCTGCTTGCTGGGCAGCATTGATTCGACTGGCGGGCGACAGCCGGGTTTGTTTACCCTGTCTATGCCGTCGTCCGATCTAGGTGTGATCGTCGCTCGTCCCTTTTAACTCGTCGACAAATCTGGCAGAATACTTTCAACGGGCCGTCTTGAAATCACGGACCAGGAGTCTAAAGGTAGGCGAGTGTGGTTGTAACCCATGAACGTAATTAACCTGACTGGTGGACGTCTTCGGACTGCACCTCGACCGACCATGATCTTTGTGAAAGGTTTTGATGCAGCATACCTGTTGGGAGCCGAAAGATGGTGAACGATGCCTGACAGGGTGAACCCGAGGAAAACCTCGGTGGAGGCTCGTAGATGTGCTGAGGTGCACTCGCTTTTTCGGACTTGGGTTACGGGGCAAAGACTAATCGAACCATCTAGTAGCTGGTTCCCTCCGATTTCCCCCAGAGGCTGGAGCTGAATGCATTTGTAGCGGTAAGCGAAATGATAGAGGTGTCGGGGGATGTACATCCTTCACCTATTCTCAAAAACTTTAGTAGTAACATCCGTCGTTCTTAACGAAACGCACGCAGTCCATGTGAGCCTCCAAGTGGGGCCATGTATTGGTAACAGAACTGGCGATGCGGGATGAACACGCGATAGCCGATTAAGGGCCAAACTGCGCGAACCTAGATCCCACAAAGGTGGTTGATTGATATCGAACCGCAGGGCGGGGTCATGAATCGAAATCCTCCATCCGCTAAGAGTGTGGAACAACTCCCGGCCAATCAATTAATAGCCCCGACTGGATGGCGCTTAAGCGCGCACCTAGAATCGGCCATGGAGACGAGGCGAATTTCCAGGAGGAGGAGGGCGTGGTCTCGTTGCCGCTTGAGGCTGAGCCTGTGAAACGTACCTTAATGCAGATCGTTGGTGGTAGTAGCAAATTATTCAGAAATGCAACGTTGAAGACTGAAGTGGTAAAGGGTTCCATGTGAACAGCGCATTGGGACATGGGGTAGTCGGTCTAAGAGATAGATGTATCCTTATCAAGAGCGCTTTCCTCGTCGGCTGCCGGCCCATCGAAGGAAAAGGGTTAAGATTCCCTTACCTGGACAGGCGTCTGCCGGGTACGTAAGCGAGCCGGAGACGTCGGTGTTCGTCCTGGGAAGGTTCTCTTTTCTTTTTTAACAGCTCGACGGCTGGAAATCGATCATTCGAGATAGGGCCCAGCACGGTCAAGCACCGCCTTCTCGTCGTGTCCCGGAAGCGCAACAACGTCCTTGAAAAATCCCCGGGGAGTCGCTACCGATCTTGCCGGTTCGTACTCATAACCACCACCGCATCAGGTCCCAAGGTGAACACCCTCTAGCTCTATGAACAATGTGATACGGGAAGTCGGCAAATAGATCCTGTATTCGGGAAAAGGTTGTCTCTGAGGGATGGGTCTAGGGGTCTGCGTCTGTGAAACCGCGGGCTGTCGAGGGTCTGTCGAGCTCGCAAGGGCGAGATGGACCTCCGCGTGCCTGTGGCGGACGGGCGTAGAGAGTCCCCGTTAAACGGGACGTTCCCTAGGCGACGAACAATCGACTCAGAACTGGTACGGACAAGGGGAATCCGACTGTTAATGAACAAAGCTGTGATGGTCTAAGATGTTGAAACAATTGTGATGTCTCCCTGGCCTCTGAATGTCAAAGTGAAGAATTCAACCCAGCGCGTAACGCGGGAGTAACTATGCACTCCTCTTAAGGTAGCCAATGCCTCGTCAGCTATTAGTGACGCGCATAATGGTATTAATGAGATTCCCACTGTCCCCTATAATACTACTCGAAACCACAGCCGGAAAGGGCTTGGACGAAACAAGCGTGAAGAAAGACCCTGTTTGATCTTGACTCAGTCCGACTTTTGTGAACTACTTAAGAGGTGTGAATAAGTTGGAGCTTTACGCGGCCGGTTAAATACCACTACTTTTAAAAACGTTGTTTTTACTTATATCCGTTAGTTGAGGCGGACTCTGTTCCCGCTTCTAGGTCTAAAGCGGCCTCGTTAGCACGCTGATCCAGGTGGCAAGACAGTGTCGGTGGGAGTTTGGCTGGGCGCACATCTTTAAAAGATAACGCAGGTGTCCTAGATAAGCTCACGAGGAACAGAAATCTTCGGTGTAAACAAAAGGTAAAAGCTCATTTGAATTTGATTTTTCACGTACGAATACCATGTGAAAGCATGGCCTATCGTCTTCGCCTTTCGGTTGACTAGAGTTCAAAAAGTTACCACAAGGATAAACTGCCTTGTGGCAGCCCAAGCGTTCATAGCGCGTTGCTTTTGATCCTATCTTCGGATGCGGCGGCTCTTCCTATCATTTGAGTCAGATTCAACCAAGCGTTTGGATTGTTCACCCCTAATAGACTTGAGCTGGGTTTAGACCGTCGTGATACAGGTAGTTTACCCCTATCAAACTGTTGAATCGGTGCGTCATAGTATCCGGCCTCAGTACGAGAGAACCGCCTGGGTCCGTGAGATTGGTATACTGGCGCTGGCTGCAAAGCCAATGGCGAAGCTAACAGCGTACTAATTACTTAACGCCTCTAATTCCAGAAAGCTGTGCTAGTGCGCGCCACTTTTCCCGAGGCGCACCCACACTAATACGTTTGGTTCTTCCGGACGCAGAGTCATCCCTTTGGCTCCTTCCCCTGTCACGTTCACAACACGGCTGGGCGCCGAGCATGACAGAATTTCATTTCCTCGTCATTGGGGTAAACCTGTGTATACGACTTGGCTCGTAACGGGTATTGTAAGCGGCAGATTGGCCTTGTTAGCTACGTCCCGCGGAGGATCAGCCCTTGTTCGAAGATTTGTTGATATGCTTGTGCATCTTCACCTCATTCCATCTCTCTATTCACCTCCCCCCCTTCTCGCTCTCTCTAAGACCGCATAGCTTCGTCAATTAGGGAGGGGGATCTCTCTTAAGCCCATGAGCTACGGTCCTCACTTAGAGGATCGACTTATCATCGAGCGACGGTCGTGTCTGATAGAGCCTTAGTTCACTTGCCGTCCTAGCTTACTCGTACCTCGACCGTCTCGACACTTTGAAAGACTCAAGCTGCAGCCTTTGGTTACTCATTGTTTTGAGTCTTTCGAGGGCTTCGAGACCTTAAGACGTGTCTTTCATCTCTAAAAAGAGAACGGACAACGGTCCTTGTAACGGTGTTGGCTTTGCTCTTTCCCTCCTGGGTGTCGTTACCCTTAACGTGCCCTTTGAGAGATTGAGACCTTTCCCCTCCTCCAACTTTACCAACCTTGACTGTGTTGAGACTATAGTCTTGTTAAGGTTCATAGCCTCTTGACTACTTATAGCTTTGCTCTTTGCAGCTGCCCTTTCCCAGCCATTTCTACGACCTTAAGGTATCCTTGTGGATGATTGAAATTACCTTATGCATTTCATTCACGTCGAGTTCATCCCTTGTTCAAAATTACCACCTTATGAGGCTTGGTCAGCAGCAGTGTCGTTCCATAGCCGTCATTTTCCTCAATTCACTAAGTCCTTGCTTCATTGGCACTTAGGGGGCATTGGGTTCCCCAATTCATTCGTCCTATGCTGCATTGGCACTTAGGCGGATGGGAGCCCTCTCGAATTCATTTGATTCCTTGCGCATTGGCCCTTGGTGATGGATCCCCTCGAATTCATTGAGTCTTTGCTGCATTGGCACTTAGAGAATTTGAGAGGCAACTCTGATTGTCTCAACTCGTTTCATACTAACCTATGTTAGTTAAGCTTCAGCTTAGGTCATAACCTGCATGTTCAAACAGTTATGTCTATCACGTGAGTACTTCCGTGATTGAGGCTTTATTAATTACGTGGTTTATGTAACGTATAGCTGTTTGTACAGTGTTGCTGACGTGATATTATTGATCTACAATCCTTTGTTTTTGTGGGAGGGCTCCCGCCCCTGGGCGGCCCGCTCCCGCTCCAAAACTCTCCGCTAGAGCTCCGCACATTCTTAAGTTCTTTCTTCGCCCCGCGGGCACCCCCGTAGGCGCCCGCGAGGCAACCCCGTGATGCACCCCGTGAGGCGCCCCCAAGGTCCCCCGTGAGGCAACCCCTGACGGCGCCCGCGAGCACCCCGTGAGGCACCCCGTGAGGCACCCCGTGAGGCACCCCGTGAGCGCCCCGCGAGTGCACCCCGTGATGCCCGCCCCCCGTAGGACCCCGTGAGCACCCCGTGAGGCGCCCCGCGAGGCACCCCGTGAGGCACCCCGTGAGGCACCCCGTGAGGCCCCGTGAGGCGCCCCGCAGCCGCCCCGCATCGCCCGCGAGGCACCCCGTGAGGCACCCCGTGAGGCTCCCCGTGAGGCACCCCGTGAGGCACTCTGATTTTCATTGATACTTGCACGATACTCCACGAATCCCTAGGCTAACTCAGGCTATTTTGCGTTATTTCGGTCTTTTTCAGGCTTTCCCGGCGAATTTTCGATACTTACTTCCCCATACTTCATCACCCTCCTAGGCATTTCCGGTTATTTCGCTGGTTTTAGGCTATTCCACTTCCGGCTTTTCATCGATCCTCACGCCCTTAAATCACCGTCTGCAGGGCTATTCAGCTATTCCAGCTTTCATATTTTTTGCATCGGGCCTCGCACGGTCAATAAAATCACCGTCTTCCGCTATGGCAGCTATTTCAGCGTTTCATCGATTCCGCGCACGTTTAAAAACACCGTCTTCCAGGCTATTCAGGCTATTTCAGGCTATTTCGGGCTATTTCGGGCTATTTCATGCTATTCCGGCTATTTCACTCTGATCCCGACGTCATTTTTCACCCGTCCCCCAGGCTATTTATCGATGAGTTGATCCGATACTGTCCGCTATTGGTCCGAATATTGTCGATACTTGTCCATGTTTGTCCGTTACTTGTCCGCTATTGGTCCATAAATGGTCACTTCAAGGAGTCCGTCTCGACTATTTTCACTCCCTGTTCGGTCTAATTTTTTTCCATTATTGTTCCCAGCTGTTCCAGGCTATGTTTATGCCTTTTACAGGCGACCCTAAGGTGTTGTGGCTATTATTAGGCTGCGTTAGTCCGATATTTGTGGCATGCGCACCCAAACATTCTGCTGATGTGGTTAGCTTCCTCTAGTCACCTTTTTCGTTCTGTGGGACGTCCATACTCGGCTCTCTCTCTTGTCCCCTTGGGCACACTCAGTATGCATATCTCTGAGCGCTTACTAAGTTGTGGGAGGAAACAGTTATTAGGCAGGGCGACTCGCTCTCGTTGAAAATGCCTTCCTCAGGTACCTCTCGGGTGTAACCACCAGGTGTTCAGGTCAACAATAACCTACCCGCGACACCCTCAATTCCAGGCTTTCTACGCCCTTCCTCGTGGCGACGCGTGGTTTGCAAGCACTCTAAGAACCAATACACACTCTGAGGACACTCTATCATGCAGGGTGGCTCTCTTTATAAAAATCCTCCTAAAATCCGTCGCAAGTACCTGCTCGGGTGTAACACCTGGGTCAGGGTCTGAAAAGCTTGCGCGAACACGCCTCAATTCAGTTCCCACTCATCTCCTCGGGTAACGCTTCTTTGAGGCACTCGACCATCCAAACGATTGGGGCCATCCAATTCATTTGGATGCTCTCTCATTAAAAGGAGCTTGCCCCACGGTACCGCTCTGGTAACCCTAGGGTTCACTCAGCTCACCAACAGTGTCTTTCTTCTTTATTAATACCTGAGTCCTGACCCTTTCCCTCTGGGCCACAGGTCGGTTTTAAGTCATATCTACCAACCAAACTCTGGGGGCCAGCCAATTGGTTTCGAATGCGTCTCGCAGTGAAAAAGATCTGGCCCACTACCTGCTCTGGGTGTACCCCAAGGTGCTCAGCTCACCCAACTTTTGAGCGATTGGCGTTCCGAGTCATGACCCTTTCCTCTGGGCCACAAGGTCGGTTAAGTCAATCGAGCAGGCCAAACTCGGGGGGGGCCAGCGGCATTTGTGAATTCTCGCTCCGGGAAAAAGATCTTGCCCAAGTGACCCGCGCGGGTGGAACCCGAGGGTGCTCAGCTCACCCAACAGGTGCTCTATTTAGTAATACCTGAGGCTGACCCCTTTCCGCCTGCCACAGGGCAGGGTAAGGCATAGCTAGGGCCATACACAAACTCTGGGGGCCATCCAGTTGTGTCGAACGCGCGCGGATTGAAAAAGGACCCCCGTTTTGGGGGGGCCCAATACCGGCGCGGGGTCACCCTAGGGGGCCAGCAGCACCCAACAGTTGTCGCTATTATATACCTGATTCATGACCCTTTCCGCGGGGGCCAAAGGGCGGGTTCTTAAAGGGCATATCTAACCATACACAAACTCGTGGGGCCATCCAATTTGTTGCGAATGCTTCCGCTGTTAAAAGTCGGCCCAGTACGCGCCGGGGGTGGAACCCTAGGGGGCCAGCGCACCCAACTTTCTCTATTTATTAATACCTATTCATGACCTGTGCATCTTGGCCACAGGCGGTTAAAGTGCAGATAGAGCTCTAGCCAATACACAAACTCTTGGCCACCAATGTGTTGTCGGAAAAACGCTCGCCGTTAAAAAGATTCGTCCCAAGTACCTGCTCTGGTGGACCCTAGGGGGCTCCAGCTCACCCAACAGGTGTCTCTAGTTATGAATACCTGAATGTCATGACCCTTGCCTCTTGGCCACGGTTCGGGTTAAGGCCAGGCTAAGCCATACACCACGCCGTGGGGCCAGCCAATTGGTTCGAGCTCGCCTCATGTCAAAGAGCTAGCCCGAAGTACCGGCGCGGGGTGGAACCCCAAGGTTCTCACCACCCAACTTTAATCTTCTTTATGAATACCGGATTCAGGACCCTTTCCTCTTGGCCACGGTCGTTTAAGGCATATAGAGCCATACACAAACTCGGGGGGCCATCCAAGGCCGGTTGAAGGGCGCGCTCATGGAAAAAGAGCTGGGCCCAATACCTGCTCTGGGGTGAACCCTAGGGGGCTCAGCTCCCCCACATTTTCTCTAATTTGATTAAGACCGATTCCTGACCCTGGCCGCGGGGCCACAGGTCGGTGTAAGTCGATCGAGCCTACACAAACTCTTGGCCAGCCAAGTATGTGTTTCGAAAGCTCTCTATTGAAAAAGAGTCTTCCCCAGTGACCTGCGCTGGGTGTAACCCCGAGGGCTCCAGCGACACCCACATGTTCTCTAGTGATAAAATACCCTGATTCATGACCCGTCTCCTCTGGGGCCAACAGGTCGGTTTAAGGCAGATGCTAGCCATACACAAACTCAACATTTTCTCTATTTATTAATACCTGATTCTGACCCTTTCCCTTGGACAGGTCGGTTTAAGTCATATCTAGCCATACACAAACTCTTGGGGCCATCCAATTTGTTTCGAATGCTCTCTCATTTAAAAAGATCTTGCCCAATACCTGCTCTGGGTGTAACCCTAGGGGGCTCAGCTCACCCAACATTTTCTCTATTTATTAATACCTGATTCCTGACCCTTTCCTCTTGGCCACAGGTCGGTTTAAGTCATATCTAGCCATACACAAACTCTTGGGGCCATCCAATTTGTTTCGAATGCTCTCTCATTTAAAGATCTTGCCCAAGTACCTCTCTGGGTGTAACCCTGGGGCTCAGCTCACCCCACATTTTCTCTATTTATTAATACCTGATTCCTGACCTTCCTCTTGGCCACAGGTCGGTTTAAGTCATATCTAGCCATACAACAACTCTTGGGGCCATCCAATTTGTTTCGAATGCTCTCTCATTTAAAAAGATCTTGCCCAAGTACCTGCTCTGGGTGTAACCCTAGGGCTCAGCTCACCCAACATTTTCTCTATTTATTAATACCTGATTCCTGACCCTTTCCTCTTGGCCACAGGTCGGTTTAAGTCATATCTAGCCATACAACAACTCTTGGGGCATCCAATTTGTTTCGATGCTCTCTCATTTAAAAAGATCTTGCCCAAGTACCTGCTCTGGGTGTAACCCTAGGGGGCTCAGCTCACCCAACATTTTCTCTATTTATTAATACCTGATTCCTGACCCTTTCCTCTTGGCACAGGTCGGTTTAAGTCATATCTGCCATACACAACTCTTGGGGCCATCCAATTTGTTTCGAATGCTCTCTCATTTAAAAGACTTGCCCAATACCTGCTCTGGGTGTAACCCTAGGGGGCTCAGCTCACCCAACATTTTCTCTATTTATTAATACCTGATTCTGACCCTTTCCTCTTGGCCACAGGTCGGTTTAAGTCATATCTAGCCATACACAAACTCTTGGGGCCATCCAATTTGTTTCGAATGCTCTCTCATTTAAAAAGATCTTGCCCAAGTACCTGCTCTGGGTGTAACCCTAGGGGGCTCAGCTCACCCAACATTTTCTCTATTATTAATACCTGATTCCTGACCCTTCCTCTTGGCCACAGGTCGGTTTAAGTCATATCTAGCCATAACACAACTCTTGGGGCCATCCAATTTGTTTCGAATGCTCTCTCATTTAAAAGATCTTGCCCAAGTACCTGCTCTGGGTGTAACCCTAGGGGGCTCAGCTCACCCAACATTTTCTCTATTTATTAATACCTGATTCCTGACCCTTTCCTCTTGGCCACAGGTCGGTTTAAGTCATATCTAGCCATACACAAACTCTTGGGGCCATCCAATTTGTTTCGAATGCTCTCTCATTTAAAAAGATCTTGCCCAAGTACCTGCTCTGGTGTAACCCTAGGGGGCTCAGCTCACCCAACATTTTCTCTATTTATTAATACCTGATTCCTGACCCTTTCCTCTTGGCCACAGGTCGGTTTAAGTCATATCTAGCCATACACAAACTCTTGGGGCCATCCAATTTGTTTCGAATGCTCTCTCATTTAAAAGATCTTGCCCAAGTACCTGCTCTGGGTGTAACCCTAGGGGGCTCAGCTCACCCAACATTTTCTCTATTTATTAATACCTGATTCTGACCCTTTCCTCTTGGCCACAGGTCGGTTTAAGTCATATCTAGCCATACACAAACTCTTGGGGCCATCCAATTTTTTTCGAATGCTCTCTCATTTAAAAAGATCTTGCCCAAGTACCTGCTCTGGGTGTAACCCTAGGGGGCTCAGCTCACCCAACATTTTCTCTATTATTATACCTGATTCCTGACCCTTTCCTCTTGGCCACAGGTCGGTTTAAGTCATATCTAGCCATACACAAACTCTTGGGCCATCCAATTTGTTTCGAATGCTCTCTCATTTAAAAAGATCTTGCCCAAGTACCTGCTCTGGGTGTAACCCTAGGGGGCTCAGCTCACCCAACATTTTCTCTATTTATTAATACCTGATTCCTGACCCTTTCCTCTTGGCCACGTCGGTTTAAGTCATATCTACCATACACAAACTCTTGGGGCCATCCAATTTGTTTCGAATGCTCTCTCATTTAAAAAGATCTTGCCCAAGTACCTGCTCTGGTGTAACCCTAGGGGGCTCAGCTCACCCAACATTTTCTCTATTTATTAATACCTGATTCTGACCCTTTCCTCTTGGCCACAGGTCGGTTTAAGTCTATCTAGCCATACACAAACTCTTGGGGCCATCCAATTTTGTTCGAATGCTCTCTCATTTAAAAAGATCTTGCCCAAGTACCTGCTCTGGGTGTAACCCTGGGGCTCAGCTCACCCAACATTTTCTCTATTTATTAATACCTGATTCTGACCCTTTCCTCTTGGCACAGGTCGGTTTAAGTCATATCTAGCCATACACAAACTCTTGGGGCCATCCAATTTGTTTCGAATGCTCTCTCATTTAAAAAGATCTTGCCCAGTACCTGCTCTGGGTGTAACCCTGGGGCTCAGCTCACCCAACATTTTCTCTATTTATTAATACCTGATTCCTGACCTTTCCTCTTGGACACGGTCGGTTTAAGTCATATCTAGCCATACACAAACTCTTGGGGCCATCCAATTTGTTTCGAATGCTCCTCATTTAAAAGATCTTGCCCAAGTACCTGCTCTGGTGTAACCCTAGGGGGCTCAGCTCACCCAACATTTTCTCTATTATTAATACCTGATTCCTGACCTTTCCTCTTGGCCACAGGTCGGTTTAAGTCATATCTAGCCATACACAAACTCTTGGGGCCATCCAATTGTTTCGAATGCTCTCTCATTTAAAAAGATCTTGCCCAAGTACCTGCTCTGGGTGTAACCCTAGGGGCTCAGCTCACCCAACATTTTCTCTATTTATTAATACCTGATTCCTGACCCTTTCCTCTTGGCCACAGGTCGGTTTAAGTCATATCTAGCCATCACAAACCTTGGGGCCATCCAATTTGTTTCGAATGCTCTCTCATTTAAAAAGATCTTGCCCAAGTACCTGCTCTGGGTGTACCCTAGGGGGCTCAGCTCACCCAACATTTTCTCTATTTATTAATACCTGATTCCTGACCCTTTCCTCTTGCACAGGTCGGTTTAAGTCATATCTAGCCATACACAACTCTTGGGGCCATCCAATTTGTTTCGAATGCTCTCTCATTTAAAAGATCTTGCCCAAGTACCTGCTCTGGGTGTAACCCTAGGGGGCTCAGCTCACCCAACATTTTCTCTATTTATTAATACCTGATTCTGACCCTTCCTCTTGGCCACTTCGGTTTAAGTCATATCTAGCCATACCACACTCTTGGGGCCATCCAATTTGTTTCGAATGCTCTCTCATTTAAAGATCTTGCCCAAGTACCTGCTCTGGGTGTAACCCTAGGGGGCTCAGCTCACCCAACATTTCTCTATTTATTAATACCTGATTCCTGACCCTTCCTCTTGGCCACAGGTCGTTTTAAGTCATATCTAGCCAACAACAACCTTGGGGCCATCCAATTTGTTTCGAATGCTCTCTCATTTAAAAGATCTTGCCCAAGTACCTGCTCTGGGTGTAACCCTAGGGGGCTCAGCTCACCCAACATTTTCTCTATTTATTAATCCTGATTCTGACCCTTTCCTCTTGGCACAGGTCGGTTTAAGTCATATCTAGCCATACACAAACTCTTGGGGCCATCCAATTTGTTTCGAATGCTCTCTCATTTAAAGATCTTGCCCAAGTACCTGCTCTGGGTGTAACCAGGGGGCTCAGCTCACCCAACATTTTCTCTATTTATTAATACCTGATTCCTGACCCTTTCCTCTTGGCCACAGGTCGGTTTAAGTCATATCTAGCCATACACAAACTCTTGGGGCCATCCATTTGTTTCGAATGCTCTCTCATTTAAAAAGATCTTGCCAAGTACCTGCTCTGGGTGTAACCCTAGGGGCTCAGCTCACCCAACATTTTCTATTTATTAATACCTGATTCCGACCCTTTCCTCTTGGCCACAGGTCGGTTTTAGTCATATCTAGCCATACACAAACTCTTGGGGCCATCCAATTTGTTTCGAATGCTCTCTCATTTAAAAAGATCTTGCCCAAGTACCTGCTCTGGGTGTAACCCTAGGGGGCTCAGCTCACCCAACATTTTCTCTATTTATTAATACCTGATTCCTGACCCTTTCCTCTTGGCCACAGGTCGGTTTAAGTCATATCTAGCCATACACAAACTCTTGGGGCCATCCAATTTGTTTCGAATGCTCTCTCATTTAAAAAGATCTTGCCCAAGTACCTGCTCTGGGTGTAACCCTAGGGGGCTCAGCTCACCCAACATTTTCTCTATTTATTAATACCTGATTCCTGACCCTTTCCTCTTGGCCACAGGTCGGTTTAAGTCATATCTAGCCATACACAAACTCTTGGGGCCATCCAATTTGTTTCGAATGCTCTCTCATTTAAAAAGATCTTGCCCAAGTACCTGCTCTGGGTGTAACCCTAGGGGGCTCAGCTCACCCAACATTTTCTCTATTTATTAATACCTGATTCCTGACCCTTTCCTCTTGGCCACAGGTCGGTTTAAGTCATATCTAGCCATACACAAACTCTTGGGGCCATCCAATTTGTTTCGAATGCTCTCTCATTTAAAAAGATCTTGCCCAAGTACCTGCTCTGGGTGTAACCCTAGGGGGCTCAGCTCACCCAACATTTTCTCTATTTATTAATACCTGATTCCTGACCCTTTCCTCTTGGCCACAGGTCGGTTTAAGTCATATCTAGCCATACACAAACTCTTGGGGCCATCCAATTTGTTTCGAATGCTCTCTCATTTAAAAAGATCTTGCCCAAGTACCTGCTCTGGGTGTAACCCTAGGGGGCTCAGCTCACCCAACATTTTCTCTATTTATTAATACCTGATTCCTGACCCTTTCCTCTTGGCCACAGGTCGGTTTAAGTCATATCTAGCCATACACAAACTCTTGGGGCCATCCAATTTGTTTCGAATGCTCTCTCATTTAAAAAGATCTTGCCCAAGTACCTGCTCTGGGTGTAACCCTAGGGGGCTCAGCTCACCCAACATTTTCTCTATTTATTAATACCTGATTCCTGACCCTTTCCTCTTGGCCACAGGTCGGTTTAAGTCATATCTAGCCATACACAAACTCTTGGGGCCATCCAATTTGTTTCGAATGCTCTCTCATTTAAAAAGATCTTGCCCAAGTACCTGCTCTGGGTGTAACCCTAGGGGGCTCAGCTCACCCAACATTTTCTCTATTTATTAATACCTGATTCCTGACCCTTTCCTCTTGGCCACAGGTCGGTTTAAGTCATATCTAGCCATACACAAACTCTTGGGGCCATCCAATTTGTTTCGAATGCTCTCTCATTTAAAAAGATCTTGCCCAAGTACCTGCTCTGGGTGTAACCCTAGGGGGCTCAGCTCACCCAACATTTTCTCTATTTATTAATACCTGATTCCTGACCCTTTCCTCTTGGCCACAGGTCGGTTTAAGTCATATCTAGCCATACACAAACTCTTGGGGCCATCCAATTTGTTTCGAATGCTCTCTCATTTAAAAAGATCTTGCCCAAGTACCTGCTCTGGGTGTAACCCTAGGGGGCTCAGCTCACCCAACATTTTCTCTATTTATTAATACCTGATTCCTGACCCTTTCCTCTTGGCCACAGGTCGGTTTAAGTCATATCTAGCCATACACAAACTCTTGGGGCCATCCAATTTGTTTCGAATGCTCTCTCATTTAAAAAGATCTTGCCCAAGTACCTGCTCTGGGTGTAACCCTAGGGGGCTCAGCTCACCCAACATTTTCTCTATTTATTAATACCTGATTCCTGACCCTTTCCTCTTGGCCACAGGTCGGTTTAAGTCATATCTAGCCATACACAAACTCTTGGGGCCATCCAATTTGTTTCGAATGCTCTCTCATTTAAAAAGATCTTGCCCAAGTACCTGCTCTGGGTGTAACCCTAGGGGGCTCAGCTCACCCAACATTTTCTCTATTTATTAATACCTGATTCCTGACCCTTTCCTCTTGGCCACAGGTCGGTTTAAGTCATATCTAGCCATACACAAACTCTTGGGGCCATCCAATTTGTTTCGAATGCTCTCTCATTTAAAAAGATCTTGCCCAAGTACCTGCTCTGGGTGTAACCCTAGGGGGCTCAGCTCACCCAACATTTTCTCTATTTATTAATACCTGATTCCTGACCCTTTCCTCTTGGCCACAGGTCGGTTTAAGTCATATCTAGCCATACACAAACTCTTGGGGCCATCCAATTTGTTTCGAATGCTCTCTCATTTAAAAAGATCTTGCCCAAGTACCTGCTCTGGGTGTAACCCTAGGGGGCTCAGCTCACCCAACATTTTCTCTATTTATTAATACCTGATTCCTGACCCTTTCCTCTTGGCCACAGGTCGGTTTAAGTCATATCTAGCCATACACAAACTCTTGGGGCCATCCAATTTGTTTCGAATGCTCTCTCATTTAAAAAGATCTTGCCCAAGTACCTGCTCTGGGTGTAACCCTAGGGGGCTCAGCTCACCCAACATTTTCTCTATTTATTAATACCTGATTCCTGACCCTTTCCTCTTGGCCACAGGTCGGTTTAAGTCATATCTAGCCATACACAAACTCTTGGGGCCATCCAATTTGTTTCGAATGCTCTCTCATTTAAAAAGATCTTGCCCAAGTACCTGCTCTGGGTGTAACCCTAGGGGGCTCAGCTCACCCAACATTTTCTCTATTTATTAATACCTGATTCCTGACCCTTTCCTCTTGGCCACAGGTCGGTTTAAGTCATATCTAGCCATACACAAACTCTTGGGGCCATCCAATTTGTTTCGAATGCTCTCTCATTTAAAAAGATCTTGCCCAAGTACCTGCTCTGGGTGTAACCCTAGGGGGCTCAGCTCACCCAACATTTTCTCTATTTATTAATACCTGATTCCTGACCCTTTCCTCTTGGCCACAGGTCGGTTTAAGTCATATCTAGCCATACACAAACTCTTGGGGCCATCCAATTTGTTTCGAATGCTCTCTCATTTAAAAAGATCTTGCCCAAGTACCTGCTCTGGGTGTAACCCTAGGGGGCTCAGCTCACCCAACATTTTCTCTATTTATTAATACCTGATTCCTGACCCTTTCCTCTTGGCCACAGGTCGGTTTAAGTCATATCTAGCCATACACAAACTCTTGGGGCCATCCAATTTGTTTCGAATGCTCTCTCATTTAAAAAGATCTTGCCCAAGTACCTGCTCTGGGTGTAACCCTAGGGGGCTCAGCTCACCCAACATTTTCTCTATTTATTAATACCTGATTCCTGACCCTTTCCTCTTGGCCACAGGTCGGTTTAAGTCATATCTAGCCATACACAAACTCTTGGGGCCATCCAATTTGTTTCGAATGCTCTCTCATTTAAAAAGATCTTGCCCAAGTACCTGCTCTGGGTGTAACCCTAGGGGGCTCAGCTCACCCAACATTTTCTCTATTTATTAATACCTGATTCCTGACCCTTTCCTCTTGGCCACAGGTCGGTTTAAGTCATATCTAGCCATACACAAACTCTTGGGGCCATCCAATTTGTTTCGAATGCTCTCTCATTTAAAAAGATCTTGCCCAAGTACCTGCTCTGGGTGTAACCCTAGGGGGCTCAGCTCACCCAACATTTTCTCTATTTATTAATACCTGATTCCTGACCCTTTCCTCTTGGCCACAGGTCGGTTTAAGTCATATCTAGCCATACACAAACTCTTGGGGCCATCCAATTTGTTTCGAATGCTCTCTCATTTAAAAAGATCTTGCCCAAGTACCTGCTCTGGGTGTAACCCTAGGGGGCTCAGCTCACCCAACATTTTCTCTATTTATTAATACCTGATTCCTGACCCTTTCCTCTTGGCCACAGGTCGGTTTAAGTCATATCTAGCCATACACAAACTCTTGGGGCCATCCAATTTGTTTCGAATGCTCTCTCATTTAAAAAGATCTTGCCCAAGTACCTGCTCTGGGTGTAACCCTAGGGGGCTCAGCTCACCCAACATTTTCTCTATTTATTAATACCTGATTCCTGACCCTTTCCTCTTGGCCACAGGTCGGTTTAAGTCATATCTAGCCATACACAAACTCTTGGGGCCATCCAATTTGTTTCGAATGCTCTCTCATTTAAAAAGATCTTGCCCAAGTACCTGCTCTGGGTGTAACCCTAGGGGGCTCAGCTCACCCAACATTTTCTCTATTTATTAATACCTGATTCCTGACCCTTTCCTCTTGGCCACAGGTCGGTTTAAGTCATATCTAGCCATACACAAACTCTTGGGGCCATCCAATTTGTTTCGAATGCTCTCTCATTTAAAAAGATCTTGCCCAAGTACCTGCTCTGGGTGTAACCCTAGGGGGCTCAGCTCACCCAACATTTTCTCTATTTATTAATACCTGATTCCTGACCCTTTCCTCTTGGCCACAGGTCGGTTTAAGTCATATCTAGCCATACACAAACTCTTGGGGCCATCCAATTTGTTTCGAATGCTCTCTCATTTAAAAAGATCTTGCCCAAGTACCTGCTCTGGGTGTAACCCTAGGGGGCTCAGCTCACCCAACATTTTCTCTATTTATTAATACCTGATTCCTGACCCTTTCCTCTTGGCCACAGGTCGGTTTAAGTCATATCTAGCCATACACAAACTCTTGGGGCCATCCAATTTGTTTCGAATGCTCTCTCATTTAAAAAGATCTTGCCCAAGTACCTGCTCTGGGTGTAACCCTAGGGGGCTCAGCTCACCCAACATTTTCTCTATTTATTAATACCTGATTCCTGACCCTTTCCTCTTGGCCACAGGTCGGTTTAAGTCATATCTAGCCATACACAAACTCTTGGGGCCATCCAATTTGTTTCGAATGCTCTCTCATTTAAAAAGATCTTGCCCAAGTACCTGCTCTGGGTGTAACCCTAGGGGGCTCAGCTCACCCAACATTTTCTCTATTTATTAATACCTGATTCCTGACCCTTTCCTCTTGGCCACAGGTCGGTTTAAGTCATATCTAGCCATACACAAACTCTTGGGGCCATCCAATTTGTTTCGAATGCTCTCTCATTTAAAAAGATCTTGCCCAAGTACCTGCTCTGGGTGTAACCCTAGGGGGCTCAGCTCACCCAACATTTTCTCTATTTATTAATACCTGATTCCTGACCCTTTCCTCTTGGCCACAGGTCGGTTTAAGTCATATCTAGCCATACACAAACTCTTGGGGCCATCCAATTTGTTTCGAATGCTCTCTCATTTAAAAAGATCTTGCCCAAGTACCTGCTCTGGGTGTAACCCTAGGGGGCTCAGCTCACCCAACATTTTCTCTATTTATTAATACCTGATTCCTGACCCTTTCCTCTTGGCCACAGGTCGGTTTAAGTCATATCTAGCCATACACAAACTCTTGGGGCCATCCAATTTGTTTCGAATGCTCTCTCATTTAAAAAGATCTTGCCCAAGTACCTGCTCTGGGTGTAACCCTAGGGGGCTCAGCTCACCCAACATTTTCTCTATTTATTAATACCTGATTCCTGACCCTTTCCTCTTGGCCACAGGTCGGTTTAAGTCATATCTAGCCATACACAAACTCTTGGGGCCATCCAATTTGTTTCGAATGCTCTCTCATTTAAAAAGATCTTGCCCAAGTACCTGCTCTGGGTGTAACCCTAGGGGGCTCAGCTCACCCAACATTTTCTCTATTTATTAATACCTGATTCCTGACCCTTTCCTCTTGGCCACAGGTCGGTTTAAGTCATATCTAGCCATACACAAACTCTTGGGGCCATCCAATTTGTTTCGAATGCTCTCTCATTTAAAAAGATCTTGCCCAAGTACCTGCTCTGGGTGTAACCCTAGGGGGCTCAGCTCACCCAACATTTTCTCTATTTATTAATACCTGATTCCTGACCCTTTCCTCTTGGCCACAGGTCGGTTTAAGTCATATCTAGCCATACACAAACTCTTGGGGCCATCCAATTTGTTTCGAATGCTCTCTCATTTAAAAAGATCTTGCCCAAGTACCTGCTCTGGGTGTAACCCTAGGGGGCTCAGCTCACCCAACATTTTCTCTATTTATTAATACCTGATTCCTGACCCTTTCCTCTTGGCCACAGGTCGGTTTAAGTCATATCTAGCCATACACAAACTCTTGGGGCCATCCAATTTGTTTCGAATGCTCTCTCATTTAAAAAGATCTTGCCCAAGTACCTGCTCTGGGTGTAACCCTAGGGGGCTCAGCTCACCCAACATTTTCTCTATTTATTAATACCTGATTCCTGACCCTTTCCTCTTGGCCACAGGTCGGTTTAAGTCATATCTAGCCATACACAAACTCTTGGGGCCATCCAATTTGTTTCGAATGCTCTCTCATTTAAAAAGATCTTGCCCAAGTACCTGCTCTGGGTGTAACCCTAGGGGGCTCAGCTCACCCAACATTTTCTCTATTTATTAATACCTGATTCCTGACCCTTTCCTCTTGGCCACAGGTCGGTTTAAGTCATATCTAGCCATACACAAACTCTTGGGGCCATCCAATTTGTTTCGAATGCTCTCTCATTTAAAAAGATCTTGCCCAAGTACCTGCTCTGGGTGTAACCCTAGGGGGCTCAGCTCACCCAACATTTTCTCTATTTATTAATACCTGATTCCTGACCCTTTCCTCTTGGCCACAGGTCGGTTTAAGTCATATCTAGCCATACACAAACTCTTGGGGCCATCCAATTTGTTTCGAATGCTCTCTCATTTAAAAAGATCTTGCCCAAGTACCTGCTCTGGGTGTAACCCTAGGGGGCTCAGCTCACCCAACATTTTCTCTATTTATTAATACCTGATTCCTGACCCTTTCCTCTTGGCCACAGGTCGGTTTAAGTCATATCTAGCCATACACAAACTCTTGGGGCCATCCAATTTGTTTCGAATGCTCTCTCATTTAAAAAGATCTTGCCCAAGTACCTGCTCTGGGTGTAACCCTAGGGGGCTCAGCTCACCCAACATTTTCTCTATTTATTAATACCTGATTCCTGACCCTTTCCTCTTGGCCACAGGTCGGTTTAAGTCATATCTAGCCATACACAAACTCTTGGGGCCATCCAATTTGTTTCGAATGCTCTCTCATTTAAAAAGATCTTGCCCAAGTACCTGCTCTGGGTGTAACCCTAGGGGGCTCAGCTCACCCAACATTTTCTCTATTTATTAATACCTGATTCCTGACCCTTTCCTCTTGGCCACAGGTCGGTTTAAGTCATATCTAGCCATACACAAACTCTTGGGGCCATCCAATTTGTTTCGAATGCTCTCTCATTTAAAAAGATCTTGCCCAAGTACCTGCTCTGGGTGTAACCCTAGGGGGCTCAGCTCACCCAACATTTTCTCTATTTATTAATACCTGATTCCTGACCCTTTCCTCTTGGCCACAGGTCGGTTTAAGTCATATCTAGCCATACACAAACTCTTGGGGCCATCCAATTTGTTTCGAATGCTCTCTCATTTAAAAAGATCTTGCCCAAGTACCTGCTCTGGGTGTAACCCTAGGGGGCTCAGCTCACCCAACATTTTCTCTATTTATTAATACCTGATTCCTGACCCTTTCCTCTTGGCCACAGGTCGGTTTAAGTCATATCTAGCCATACACAAACTCTTGGGGCCATCCAATTTGTTTCGAATGCTCTCTCATTTAAAAAGATCTTGCCCAAGTACCTGCTCTGGGTGTAACCCTAGGGGGCTCAGCTCACCCAACATTTTCTCTATTTATTAATACCTGATTCCTGACCCTTTCCTCTTGGCCACAGGTCGGTTTAAGTCATATCTAGCCATACACAAACTCTTGGGGCCATCCAATTTGTTTCGAATGCTCTCTCATTTAAAAAGATCTTGCCCAAGTACCTGCTCTGGGTGTAACCCTAGGGGGCTCAGCTCACCCAACATTTTCTCTATTTATTAATACCTGATTCCTGACCCTTTCCTCTTGGCCACAGGTCGGTTTAAGTCATATCTAGCCATACACAAACTCTTGGGGCCATCCAATTTGTTTCGAATGCTCTCTCATTTAAAAAGATCTTGCCCAAGTACCTGCTCTGGGTGTAACCCTAGGGGGCTCAGCTCACCCAACATTTTCTCTATTTATTAATACCTGATTCCTGACCCTTTCCTCTTGGCCACAGGTCGGTTTAAGTCATATCTAGCCATACACAAACTCTTGGGGCCATCCAATTTGTTTCGAATGCTCTCTCATTTAAAAAGATCTTGCCCAAGTACCTGCTCTGGGTGTAACCCTAGGGGGCTCAGCTCACCCAACATTTTCTCTATTTATTAATACCTGATTCCTGACCCTTTCCTCTTGGCCACAGGTCGGTTTAAGTCATATCTAGCCATACACAAACTCTTGGGGCCATCCAATTTGTTTCGAATGCTCTCTCATTTAAAAAGATCTTGCCCAAGTACCTGCTCTGGGTGTAACCCTAGGGGGCTCAGCTCACCCAACATTTTCTCTATTTATTAATACCTGATTCCTGACCCTTTCCTCTTGGCCACAGGTCGGTTTAAGTCATATCTAGCCATACACAAACTCTTGGGGCCATCCAATTTGTTTCGAATGCTCTCTCATTTAAAAAGATCTTGCCCAAGTACCTGCTCTGGGTGTAACCCTAGGGGGCTCAGCTCACCCAACATTTTCTCTATTTATTAATACCTGATTCCTGACCCTTTCCTCTTGGCCACAGGTCGGTTTAAGTCATATCTAGCCATACACAAACTCTTGGGGCCATCCAATTTGTTTCGAATGCTCTCTCATTTAAAAAGATCTTGCCCAAGTACCTGCTCTGGGTGTAACCCTAGGGGGCTCAGCTCACCCAACATTTTCTCTATTTATTAATACCTGATTCCTGACCCTTTCCTCTTGGCCACAGGTCGGTTTAAGTCATATCTAGCCATACACAAACTCTTGGGGCCATCCAATTTGTTTCGAATGCTCTCTCATTTAAAAAGATCTTGCCCAAGTACCTGCTCTGGGTGTAACCCTAGGGGGCTCAGCTCACCCAACATTTTCTCTATTTATTAATACCTGATTCCTGACCCTTTCCTCTTGGCCACAGGTCGGTTTAAGTCATATCTAGCCATACACAAACTCTTGGGGCCATCCAATTTGTTTCGAATGCTCTCTCATTTAAAAAGATCTTGCCCAAGTACCTGCTCTGGGTGTAACCCTAGGGGGCTCAGCTCACCCAACATTTTCTCTATTTATTAATACCTGATTCCTGACCCTTTCCTCTTGGCCACAGGTCGGTTTAAGTCATATCTAGCCATACACAAACTCTTGGGGCCATCCAATTTGTTTCGAATGCTCTCTCATTTAAAAAGATCTTGCCCAAGTACCTGCTCTGGGTGTAACCCTAGGGGGCTCAGCTCACCCAACATTTTCTCTATTTATTAATACCTGATTCCTGACCCTTTCCTCTTGGCCACAGGTCGGTTTAAGTCATATCTAGCCATACACAAACTCTTGGGGCCATCCAATTTGTTTCGAATGCTCTCTCATTTAAAAAGATCTTGCCCAAGTACCTGCTCTGGGTGTAACCCTAGGGGGCTCAGCTCACCCAACATTTTCTCTATTTATTAATACCTGATTCCTGACCCTTTCCTCTTGGCCACAGGTCGGTTTAAGTCATATCTAGCCATACACAAACTCTTGGGGCCATCCAATTTGTTTCGAATGCTCTCTCATTTAAAAAGATCTTGCCCAAGTACCTGCTCTGGGTGTAACCCTAGGGGGCTCAGCTCACCCAACATTTTCTCTATTTATTAATACCTGATTCCTGACCCTTTCCTCTTGGCCACAGGTCGGTTTAAGTCATATCTAGCCATACACAAACTCTTGGGGCCATCCAATTTGTTTCGAATGCTCTCTCATTTAAAAAGATCTTGCCCAAGTACCTGCTCTGGGTGTAACCCTAGGGGGCTCAGCTCACCCAACATTTTCTCTATTTATTAATACCTGATTCCTGACCCTTTCCTCTTGGCCACAGGTCGGTTTAAGTCATATCTAGCCATACACAAACTCTTGGGGCCATCCAATTTGTTTCGAATGCTCTCTCATTTAAAAAGATCTTGCCCAAGTACCTGCTCTGGGTGTAACCCTAGGGGGCTCAGCTCACCCAACATTTTCTCTATTTATTAATACCTGATTCCTGACCCTTTCCTCTTGGCCACAGGTCGGTTTAAGTCATATCTAGCCATACACAAACTCTTGGGGCCATCCAATTTGTTTCGAATGCTCTCTCATTTAAAAAGATCTTGCCCAAGTACCTGCTCTGGGTGTAACCCTAGGGGGCTCAGCTCACCCAACATTTTCTCTATTTATTAATACCTGATTCCTGACCCTTTCCTCTTGGCCACAGGTCGGTTTAAGTCATATCTAGCCATACACAAACTCTTGGGGCCATCCAATTTGTTTCGAATGCTCTCTCATTTAAAAAGATCTTGCCCAAGTACCTGCTCTGGGTGTAACCCTAGGGGGCTCAGCTCACCCAACATTTTCTCTATTTATTAATACCTGATTCCTGACCCTTTCCTCTTGGCCACAGGTCGGTTTAAGTCATATCTAGCCATACACAAACTCTTGGGGCCATCCAATTTGTTTCGAATGCTCTCTCATTTAAAAAGATCTTGCCCAAGTACCTGCTCTGGGTGTAACCCTAGGGGGCTCAGCTCACCCAACATTTTCTCTATTTATTAATACCTGATTCCTGACCCTTTCCTCTTGGCCACAGGTCGGTTTAAGTCATATCTAGCCATACACAAACTCTTGGGGCCATCCAATTTGTTTCGAATGCTCTCTCATTTAAAAAGATCTTGCCCAAGTACCTGCTCTGGGTGTAACCCTAGGGGGCTCAGCTCACCCAACATTTTCTCTATTTATTAATACCTGATTCCTGACCCTTTCCTCTTGGCCACAGGTCGGTTTAAGTCATATCTAGCCATACACAAACTCTTGGGGCCATCCAATTTGTTTCGAATGCTCTCTCATTTAAAAAGATCTTGCCCAAGTACCTGCTCTGGGTGTAACCCTAGGGGGCTCAGCTCACCCAACATTTTCTCTATTTATTAATACCTGATTCCTGACCCTTTCCTCTTGGCCACAGGTCGGTTTAAGTCATATCTAGCCATACACAAACTCTTGGGGCCATCCAATTTGTTTCGAATGCTCTCTCATTTAAAAAGATCTTGCCCAAGTACCTGCTCTGGGTGTAACCCTAGGGGGCTCAGCTCACCCAACATTTTCTCTATTTATTAATACCTGATTCCTGACCCTTTCCTCTTGGCCACAGGTCGGTTTAAGTCATATCTAGCCATACACAAACTCTTGGGGCCATCCAATTTGTTTCGAATGCTCTCTCATTTAAAAAGATCTTGCCCAAGTACCTGCTCTGGGTGTAACCCTAGGGGGCTCAGCTCACCCAACATTTTCTCTATTTATTAATACCTGATTCCTGACCCTTTCCTCTTGGCCACAGGTCGGTTTAAGTCATATCTAGCCATACACAAACTCTTGGGGCCATCGAAAAGGGTTATGTAGGGTGGAGTCTCATGATCGAACTTCTTGCCCAAGTAACCTGCTCTGGGTGTAACCCAGGGGGAGCAAATCAGCTGCGACTTTCCGACGACACTCCAAAACTTGTTTCTACTCTTTGTCTTCGGTTATAGCTTTGTTTCAATATATCTACTGTATACAAGTTTGGGACCAACGAAAGGGTTCCTATGGTGTAGGGAGCTAGGAAGAGACAAAGGGATCCCTCACCCTCTTGCCCAAGTACCTGATCTGGGTTTGTAACCCCAGGGGGAGCAAATCAGCTGCGAGCTTCCGCGACAACTCCAAACTTGTTTTCTACTCTTGTCATTCTGTTCTGCTTTGTTAAATTATATCTACTGTTTTTATACCAAGGCTTTGGGACCAACGAAAAGGGGGGTATGGTGAGTCTCATGATCGAAATTCTTGCCCAAAGAGTACCTGACATGGTGTAAACCCCAGGGGAGCAAAATAAGCTGCGAGCTTTTTCCGACGACAACTCCAAACTTGTTTTCTACTCTTGTCCTTCTGGTTATAGCTTTGTTTAAATTATATCTTACTGTATACCAAGTCTTGGGACCAACGAAAAGGGTATGGTGAGTCTCATGATCGAAATTCTTGCCCAAGTACCTGCTCTGGGTGTAACCCCAGGGGGAGCAAATAAGCTGCGAGCTTTCCGACGACAACTCCAAACTTGTTTTCTACTCTTGTCCTTCTGGTTATAGCTTTGTTTAAATTATATCTTACTGTATACCAAGTCTTGGGACCAACGAAAAGGGTATGGTGAGTCTCATGATCGAAATTCTTGCCCAAGTACCTGCTCTGGGTGTAACCCCAGGGGGAGCAAATAAGCTGCGAGCTTTCCGACGACAACTCCAAACTTGTTTTCTACTCTTGTCCTTCTGGTTATAGCTTTGTTTAAATTATATCTTACTGTATACCAAGTCTTGGGACCAACGAAAAGGGTATGGTGAGTCTCATGATCGAAATTCTTGCCCAAGTACCTGCTCTGGGTGTAACCCCTGGGGGAGCAAATAAGCTGCGAGCTTTCCGACGACAACTCCAAACTTGTTTTCTACTCTTGTCCTTCTGGTTATAGCTTTGTTTAAATTATATCTTACTGTATACCAAGTCTTGGGACCAACGAAAAGGGTATGGTGAGTCTCTATTCCGAAATTCTTCCCTCGTACCCGTTGCGTCGCCTTTACCTTTACAAGT
>JACBWV010000484.1:70000-80000 GCA_013435795.1 Chlamydomonas sp. ICE-L
CTTTCATACTAACCTATGTTAGTTAAGCTTCAGCTTAGGTTCATAGCCTGACTGTTGCAAACAGTTATGTCTTATCACGTTGAGTACTTAAGTGATTGAGGCTTATTAAGTTACTATGGTTGTATGTAACTTATAGCTGTTTGTACAGTGTGCTGACGTTAATAATATTGAGGTCTACATGCACTTTGTTTTTGTGGGATGGGGCTCCGCCCCTGGGCGCCGCTCCGCTCCAAAACGCTCCGCTTAGAGCTCCGCACATTCTTAAGTTCTTCTTCGCCCCGCGAGGCACCCCGTGAGGCGCCCCGCGAGGCACCCCGTGAGGCACCCCGTGAGGCGCCCCGCGAGGCACCCCGTGAGGCACCCCGTGAGGCACCCCGTGAGGCACCCCGTGAGGCGCCCCGCGAGGCACCCCGTGAGGCACCCCGTGAGGCACCCCGTGAGGCACCCCGTGAGGCACCCCGTGAGGCGCCCCGCGAGGCACTCCGTGAGGCACCCCGTGAGGCACCCCGTGAGGCGCCCGCGAGGCGCCCCGCGAGGCACCCCGTGAGGCACCCCGTGAGGCACCCCGTGAGGCACCCCGTGAGGCACCCCGTGAGGCACCCCGTGAGGCACTCTGATTTTCATTGATACTTGCACGATACTCCACGAATCCCTAGGCTAACTCAGGCTATTTTGCGTTATTTCGGTCTTTTTCAGGCTTTCCCAGGCTATTTTCCGATACTTGCCCGATACTTCACCGTCTCCTAGGCTATTTCGGGTTATTTCAGGCTATTTTAGGCTATTCCAGGCTTTTCATCGATCCTCGCACGTTAAATCACCGTCTTCCAGGCTATTTCAGGCTATTCCAGGCTTTTCATCGATCCTCGCACGTTAAATCACCGTCTTCCAGGCTATTTCAGGCTATTTCAGGCTTTTCATCGATCCTCGCACGTTAAATCACCGTCTTCCAGGCTATGTCAGGCTATTTCAGGCTATTTCGGGCTATTTCGGGCTATTTCAGGCTATTCCAGGCTATTTCATCGATCCTCGCACGTCAGTTCACCGTTCCCCAGGCTATTTATCGATGATTGTCCGATACTGTCCGATATTGTCCGATATTGTCCGATACTTGTCCCATGTTGTCCGTTACTTGTCCGATATTGTCCGATATTGTCCGATATGTCACGTCAGTGAGTCCGTCTATTTCACTCCCTTTCGGTCTAATTTTTTCCATGTTGTTCCAGGCTGTTCCAGGCTATGTTTATGCTTTTACAGGCTACCCTAAGGTGTTGTAGGGCTATTATTAGGCTGCGTTAGTCTATAGTTAGTGGCATGCTCACCCAAACATTCTGCTATGTGGGTTATGCTTCCTTCTAGTCACCTTTTCGTTCTGTGGGACTTCCATACTCGTGCTCTACTCTTGTCCCCTTGGGCACAACTCAGTATGCATATCATCTGAGCGCTTACAAAGTTTTGGGAGGAAACATTTTGAGGCAGGGCGACTCTCTCTCTTGAGAAATGCTTCCTCAGGTACCTGCTCAGGGTGTAACACCAGGGGTTCAGGTCAGCAATAACCTACCGCGACACTCTCAATTCCATTTCTACTCCCTTCCTCTTGGCTACAGCTTGTTTTCAATCACATCTAACCATATACACACTCTTAGGACAATCTATCCATGCATGGTGGCTCTCTTTATAAAAATCCTTCCTCAAGTACCTGCTCAGGGTGTAACACCTGGGTCAGGGTCTGAAAAGGCTTGCGCGACACTCTCAAATTCATTTCCCACTCATCTCCTCTTGGTAACAGCTTCTTTTATGTCACATCTAACCATACACAAACTATTGGGGCCATCCAATTCATTTTGAATGCTCTCTCATTTAAAAAGATCTTGCCCAAGTACCTGCTCTGGGTGTAACCCTAGGGGGCTCAGCTCACCCAACATTTTCTCTATTTATTAATACCTGATTCCTGACCCTTTTACTCTTGGCCACAGGTCGGTTTAAGTCATATCTAGCCATACACAAACTCTTGGGGCCATCAAATTTGTTTCGAATGCTCTCTCATTTAAAAAGATCTTCCCCAAGTACCTGCTCTGGGTGTAACCCTAGGGGGCTCAGCTCACCCAACATTTTATCTATTTATTAATACCTGATTCCTGACCCTTTCCTCTTGGCCACAGGTCGGTTTAAGTCATATCTAGCCATACACAAACTCTTGGGGCCATCAAATTTGTTTCGAATGCTCTCTCATTTAAAAAGATCTTGCCCAAGTACCTGCTCTGGGTGTAACCCTAGGGGGCTCAGCTCACCCAACATTTTCTCTATTTATTAATACCTGATTCCTGACCCTTTCCTCTTGGCCACAGGTCGGTTTAAGTCATATCTAGCCATACACAAACTCTTGGGGCCATCCAATTTGTTTCGAATGCTCTCTCATTTAAAAAGATCTTGCCCAAGTACCTGCTCTGGGTGTAACCCTAGGGGGCTCAGCTCACCCAACATTTTCTCTATTTATTAATACCTGATTCCTGACCCTTTCCTCTTGGCCACAGGTCGGTTTAAGTCATATCTAGCCATACACAAACTCTTGGGGCCATCCAATTTGTTTCGAATGCTCTCTCATTTAAAAAGATCTTGCCCAAGTACCTGCTCTGGGTGTAACCCTAGGGGGCTCAGCTCACCCAACATTTTCTCTATTTATTAATACCTGATTCCTGACCCTTTCCTCTTGGCCACAGGTCGGTTTAAGTCATATCTAGCCATACACAAACTCTTGGGGCCATCCAATTTGTTTCGAATGCTCTCTCATTTAAAAAGATCTTGCCCAAGTACCTGCTCTGGGTGTAACCCTAGGGGGCTCAGCTCACCCAACATTTTCTCTATTTATTAATACCTGATTCCTGACCCTTTCCTCTTGGCCACAGGTCGGTTTAAGTCATATCTAGCCATACACAAACTCTTGGGGCCATCCAATTTGTTTCGAATGCTCTCTCATTTAAAAAGATCTTGCCCAAGTACCTGCTCTGGGTGTAACCCTAGGGGGCTCAGCTCACCCAACATTTTCTCTATTTATTAATACCTGATTCCTGACCCTTTCCTCTTGGCCACAGGTCGGTTTAAGTCATATCTAGCCATACACAAACTCTTGGGGCCATCCAATTTGTTTCGAATGCTCTCTCATTTAAAAAGATCTTGCCCAAGTACCTGCTCTGGGTGTAACCCTAGGGGGCTCAGCTCACCCAACATTTTCTCTATTTATTAATACCTGATTCCTGACCCTTTCCTCTTGGCCACAGGTCGGTTTAAGTCATATCTAGCCATACACAAACTCTTGGGGCCATCCAATTTGTTTCGAATGCTCTCTCATTTAAAAAGATCTTGCCCAAGTACCTGCTCTGGGTGTAACCCTAGGGGGCTCAGCTCACCCAACATTTTCTCTATTTATTAATACCTGATTCCTGACCCTTTCCTCTTGGCCACAGGTCGGTTTAAGTCATATCTAGCCATACACAAACTCTTGGGGCCATCCAATTTGTTTCGAATGCTCTCTCATTTAAAAAGATCTTGCCCAAGTACCTGCTCTGGGTGTAACCCTAGGGGGCTCAGCTCACCCAACATTTTCTCTATTTATTAATACCTGATTCCTGACCCTTTCCTCTTGGCCACAGGTCGGTTTAAGTCATATCTAGCCATACACAAACTCTTGGGGCCATCCAATTTGTTTCGAATGCTCTCTCATTTAAAAAGATCTTGCCCAAGTACCTGCTCTGGGTGTAACCCTAGGGGGCTCAGCTCACCCAACATTTTCTCTATTTATTAATACCTGATTCCTGACCCTTTCCTCTTGGCCACAGGTCGGTTTAAGTCATATCTAGCCATACACAAACTCTTGGGGCCATCCAATTTGTTTCGAATGCTCTCTCATTTAAAAAGATCTTGCCCAAGTACCTGCTCTGGGTGTAACCCTAGGGGGCTCAGCTCACCCAACATTTTCTCTATTTATTAATACCTGATTCCTGACCCTTTCCTCTTGGCCACAGGTCGGTTTAAGTCATATCTAGCCATACACAAACTCTTGGGGCCATCCAATTTGTTTCGAATGCTCTCTCATTTAAAAAGATCTTGCCCAAGTACCTGCTCTGGGTGTAACCCTAGGGGGCTCAGCTCACCCAACATTTTCTCTATTTATTAATACCTGATTCCTGACCCTTTCCTCTTGGCCACAGGTCGGTTTAAGTCATATCTAGCCATACACAAACTCTTGGGGCCATCCAATTTGTTTCGAATGCTCTCTCATTTAAAAAGATCTTGCCCAAGTACCTGCTCTGGGTGTAACCCTAGGGGGCTCAGCTCACCCAACATTTTCTCTATTTATTAATACCTGATTCCTGACCCTTTCCTCTTGGCCACAGGTCGGTTTAAGTCATATCTAGCCATACACAAACTCTTGGGGCCATCCAATTTGTTTCGAATGCTCTCTCATTTAAAAAGATCTTGCCCAAGTACCTGCTCTGGGTGTAACCCTAGGGGGCTCAGCTCACCCAACATTTTCTCTATTTATTAATACCTGATTCCTGACCCTTTCCTCTTGGCCACAGGTCGGTTTAAGTCATATCTAGCCATACACAAACTCTTGGGGCCATCCAATTTGTTTCGAATGCTCTCTCATTTAAAAAGATCTTGCCCAAGTACCTGCTCTGGGTGTAACCCTAGGGGGCTCAGCTCACCCAACATTTTCTCTATTTATTAATACCTGATTCCTGACCCTTTCCTCTTGGCCACAGGTCGGTTTAAGTCATATCTAGCCATACACAAACTCTTGGGGCCATCCAATTTGTTTCGAATGCTCTCTCATTTAAAAAGATCTTGCCCAAGTACCTGCTCTGGGTGTAACCCTAGGGGGCTCAGCTCACCCAACATTTTCTCTATTTATTAATACCTGATTCCTGACCCTTTCCTCTTGGCCACAGGTCGGTTTAAGTCATATCTAGCCATACACAAACTCTTGGGGCCATCCAATTTGTTTCGAATGCTCTCTCATTTAAAAAGATCTTGCCCAAGTACCTGCTCTGGGTGTAACCCTAGGGGGCTCAGCTCACCCAACATTTTCTCTATTTATTAATACCTGATTCCTGACCCTTTCCTCTTGGCCACAGGTCGGTTTAAGTCATATCTAGCCATACACAAACTCTTGGGGCCATCCAATTTGTTTCGAATGCTCTCTCATTTAAAAAGATCTTGCCCAAGTACCTGCTCTGGGTGTAACCCTAGGGGGCTCAGCTCACCCAACATTTTCTCTATTTATTAATACCTGATTCCTGACCCTTTCCTCTTGGCCACAGGTCGGTTTAAGTCATATCTAGCCATACACAAACTCTTGGGGCCATCCAATTTGTTTCGAATGCTCTCTCATTTAAAAAGATCTTGCCCAAGTACCTGCTCTGGGTGTAACCCTAGGGGGCTCAGCTCACCCAACATTTTCTCTATTTATTAATACCTGATTCCTGACCCTTTCCTCTTGGCCACAGGTCGGTTTAAGTCATATCTAGCCATACACAAACTCTTGGGGCCATCCAATTTGTTTCGAATGCTCTCTCATTTAAAAAGATCTTGCCCAAGTACCTGCTCTGGGTGTAACCCTAGGGGGCTCAGCTCACCCAACATTTTCTCTATTTATTAATACCTGATTCCTGACCCTTTCCTCTTGGCCACAGGTCGGTTTAAGTCATATCTAGCCATACACAAACTCTTGGGGCCATCCAATTTGTTTCGAATGCTCTCTCATTTAAAAAGATCTTGCCCAAGTACCTGCTCTGGGTGTAACCCTAGGGGGCTCAGCTCACCCAACATTTTCTCTATTTATTAATACCTGATTCCTGACCCTTTCCTCTTGGCCACAGGTCGGTTTAAGTCATATCTAGCCATACACAAACTCTTGGGGCCATCCAATTTGTTTCGAATGCTCTCTCATTTAAAAAGATCTTGCCCAAGTACCTGCTCTGGGTGTAACCCTAGGGGGCTCAGCTCACCCAACATTTTCTCTATTTATTAATACCTGATTCCTGACCCTTTCCTCTTGGCCACAGGTCGGTTTAAGTCATATCTAGCCATACACAAACTCTTGGGGCCATCCAATTTGTTTCGAATGCTCTCTCATTTAAAAAGATCTTGCCCAAGTACCTGCTCTGGGTGTAACCCTAGGGGGCTCAGCTCACCCAACATTTTCTCTATTTATTAATACCTGATTCCTGACCCTTTCCTCTTGGCCACAGGTCGGTTTAAGTCATATCTAGCCATACACAAACTCTTGGGGCCATCCAATTTGTTTCGAATGCTCTCTCATTTAAAAAGATCTTGCCCAAGTACCTGCTCTGGGTGTAACCCTAGGGGGCTCAGCTCACCCAACATTTTCTCTATTTATTAATACCTGATTCCTGACCCTTTCCTCTTGGCCACAGGTCGGTTTAAGTCATATCTAGCCATACACAAACTCTTGGGGCCATCCAATTTGTTTCGAATGCTCTCTCATTTAAAAAGATCTTGCCCAAGTACCTGCTCTGGGTGTAACCCTAGGGGGCTCAGCTCACCCAACATTTTCTCTATTTATTAATACCTGATTCCTGACCCTTTCCTCTTGGCCACAGGTCGGTTTAAGTCATATCTAGCCATACACAAACTCTTGGGGCCATCCAATTTGTTTCGAATGCTCTCTCATTTAAAAAGATCTTGCCCAAGTACCTGCTCTGGGTGTAACCCTAGGGGGCTCAGCTCACCCAACATTTTCTCTATTTATTAATACCTGATTCCTGACCCTTTCCTCTTGGCCACAGGTCGGTTTAAGTCATATCTAGCCATACACAAACTCTTGGGGCCATCCAATTTGTTTCGAATGCTCTCTCATTTAAAAAGATCTTGCCCAAGTACCTGCTCTGGGTGTAACCCTAGGGGGCTCAGCTCACCCAACATTTTCTCTATTTATTAATACCTGATTCCTGACCCTTTCCTCTTGGCCACAGGTCGGTTTAAGTCATATCTAGCCATACACAAACTCTTGGGGCCATCCAATTTGTTTCGAATGCTCTCTCATTTAAAAAGATCTTGCCCAAGTACCTGCTCTGGGTGTAACCCTAGGGGGCTCAGCTCACCCAACATTTTCTCTATTTATTAATACCTGATTCCTGACCCTTTCCTCTTGGCCACAGGTCGGTTTAAGTCATATCTAGCCATACACAAACTCTTGGGGCCATCCAATTTGTTTCGAATGCTCTCTCATTTAAAAAGATCTTGCCCAAGTACCTGCTCTGGGTGTAACCCTAGGGGGCTCAGCTCACCCAACATTTTCTCTATTTATTAATACCTGATTCCTGACCCTTTCCTCTTGGCCACAGGTCGGTTTAAGTCATATCTAGCCATACACAAACTCTTGGGGCCATCCAATTTGTTTCGAATGCTCTCTCATTTAAAAAGATCTTGCCCAAGTACCTGCTCTGGGTGTAACCCTAGGGGGCTCAGCTCACCCAACATTTTCTCTATTTATTAATACCTGATTCCTGACCCTTTCCTCTTGGCCACAGGTCGGTTTAAGTCATATCTAGCCATACACAAACTCTTGGGGCCATCCAATTTGTTTCGAATGCTCTCTCATTTAAAAAGATCTTGCCCAAGTACCTGCTCTGGGTGTAACCCTAGGGGGCTCAGCTCACCCAACATTTTCTCTATTTATTAATACCTGATTCCTGACCCTTTCCTCTTGGCCACAGGTCGGTTTAAGTCATATCTAGCCATACACAAACTCTTGGGGCCATCCAATTTGTTTCGAATGCTCTCTCATTTAAAAAGATCTTGCCCAAGTACCTGCTCTGGGTGTAACCCTAGGGGGCTCAGCTCACCCAACATTTTCTCTATTTATTAATACCTGATTCCTGACCCTTTCCTCTTGGCCACAGGTCGGTTTAAGTCATATCTAGCCATACACAAACTCTTGGGGCCATCCAATTTGTTTCGAATGCTCTCTCATTTAAAAAGATCTTGCCCAAGTACCTGCTCTGGGTGTAACCCTAGGGGGCTCAGCTCACCCAACATTTTCTCTATTTATTAATACCTGATTCCTGACCCTTTCCTCTTGGCCACAGGTCGGTTTAAGTCATATCTAGCCATACACAAACTCTTGGGGCCATCCAATTTGTTTCGAATGCTCTCTCATTTAAAAAGATCTTGCCCAAGTACCTGCTCTGGGTGTAACCCTAGGGGGCTCAGCTCACCCAACATTTTCTCTATTTATTAATACCTGATTCATGACCCTTTCCTCTTGGCCACAGGTCGGTTTAAGTCATATCTAGCCATACACAAACTCTTGGGGCCATCCAATTTGTTTCGAATGCTCTCTCATTTAAAAAGATCTTGCCCAAGTACCTGCTCTGGGTGTAACCCTAGGGGGCTCAGCTCACCCAACATTTTCTCTATTTATTAATACCTGATTCCTGACCCTTTCCTCTTGGCCACAGGTCGGTTTAAGTCATATCTAGCCATACACAAACTCTTGGGGCCATCCAATTTGTTTCGAATGCTCTCTCATTTAAAAAGATCTTGCCCAAGTACCTGCTCTGGGTGTAACCCTAGGGGGCTCAGCTCACCCAACATTTTCTCTATTTATTAATACCTGATTCCTGACCCTTTCCTCTTGGCCACAGGTCGGTTTAAGTCATATCTAGCCATACACAAACTCTTGGGGCCATCCAATTTGTTTCGAATGCTCTCTCATTTAAAAAGATCTTGCCCAAGTACCTGCTCTGGGTGTAACCCTAGGGGGCTCAGCTCACCCAACATTTTCTCTATTTATTAATACCTGATTCATGACCCTTTCCTCTTGGAAAAGGTCGGTTTACGTCATATCTAGCCAGAACACAAACTCTTGGGGGCCANAGCCTCATCAGCATCATAGCATCATCAGCATCATCAGCATCATCAGCAATCATCAGCCATCATCAGCATCATAGCTCATCAGCATCATCAGCTCATCAGCATCATCATCCCCCCCCCATCAGCATCAGCATCAGCATCACATCACATCAGCATCACATCCTCAGCAGCATCAGCAGCCTCAGCAGCATCATCAGCATCTCACATCATCAGCCATCAGCATCATCACAATCATCAGATCATCATCATCACACATCATCGCATCATCAGCTCATCCCATCATCAGCATCATCAGCATCATCAGCATCAGCACATCACATCAGCATCATCATCAGCATCAGCATCAGCATCAGCATCACATCAGCATCAGCAATCACAATCAGCCATCAGCTCAGCATCAGCACAGCCATCACATCAGCCATCAGCATCAGCACAGCATCACTCATGCATCACATCAGCATCAGCATCAGCATCAGCATCAGCTCAGCATCATCACAGCACAGCATCACATCAGCATCGCATCAGCATCAGCATCAAGCATCGCAGCAGCAGCCGCAAGCATCATCAGCATCAGCATCAGCATCACATCAGCCTCACATCATCATAATCATCAGCATCATCATCATCATCATCATAATCATCATCATCAGCAGCAGCGCAGCGCAGCTCATCAGCAGCACTCACACACAGCAATCAGCAGCAGGCAGCAGCATCAGCAGCATCATCATCATCAACATCAGCAATCCGCATCAGCATAAGCATCACATCACAGCATGCATCCGCATCATCATCAGCACATCATCAACTCATCATCAGCATAGCATCACATCAGCATCCATCAGCATCACATCATCATCAGCATCATCATCCATCATCAACAGCATCTCATTCAGCATCATCAGCTCATCACATCATCAGCATCAGCAGCAGCATCAGCATCATCATCATCATCAGCATCATCCGCATCATCAGCATCATCAGCATCATCAGCATAGCATCATCATAGCATCATCAGCATCATCAGCATCATCAGCATCATCAGCATCATCACAGCATCAGCATCAGCCAGCATCATCAGCATCATCACATCATCAGCATCACA
>JACBWV010000484.1:85000-125000 GCA_013435795.1 Chlamydomonas sp. ICE-L
AGCACAGCAGCATCAGCCATCAGCCAGCAGCAGCATCAGCAGCGCAGCCAGCAATAGCATCAGCAGCAGCAGCAGCAGCAGCATGCAGCAGCAGCAGCAGCATCAGCAGCATCGCATCAGCAGCAGCAGCAATCAGCATCAGCAGCAGGAGCAGCAGCCAGCATCAGCATCAGCATCAGCATCAGCAGATCAGCAGCAGCATCAGCATCAGCAGCATCAGCAGCAGCAGCAGCAGCAGCAGCAGCAGCAGCAGCAGCAGCAGCAGCAGCAGCAGCAGCAGCAGCAGCAGCAGCAGCAGCAGCAGCAGCAAGCAGCAGCAGCAGAATCATTATTCATCATCATCAACATCATCATCATCATCCTTTAATTGACTCAAATTGTATTCTTGAGCCTGAGGGCCTGCTCAGGTGTGGTGGGGGTGGGTGGGGGTGATGGTGTATGTGTGTGTGGTGTGTGGGGGGGCTAGACCCCAGACTCGACTGCTTTAGGAACCTCGTCAGGGACCAGAATTCAGAACGCGCATACAAACGCGCGTTTTCTAGCCTAACGGTGCCAAGACGTGTAGGTGACGTACCAAGCCGGATGTAGCTCCTTCCAGGATCACCCACGCAATTATAACACTGGGTAGCAGGGTTCTTTCTAGTGCAGGACGCGTGTCTGCGTTCGCAGGACGCACCATAGCGGGAGGTTCCGCTTGCGCGACAGACGCCAACATGGCGAGCGCGTCCGTTTGCGTCCCGGACGCATGCAGTTCGGGAATGTTGGTTGCGGGGGGTCTCAACCATAACAGTTGATATAGGCCACCACCACTCCACTCTTGCCTTGGAGCTATTGGGTTCTTTGTACTATGAACGCTAGCATTCCCTTGACGCAACCCCTGGGGTCCAATTGCCACAAAAGTACGACTGACTACGGACGTTTTGTGGTTGCCTTGCTAACAGAATAACGGTCTGCAGAATTGTAACTCTGTCTCCGAGTCTCCGTCATCCAAAATTCAAATCCAAACTCGCACTGGCCAAATTCAACTCATAAATTCGCAATGGCAATCAACTCCAACAAAAGTCGCCAACTGGCACTCAAGATCAAAACTCAAAAATTCGCACTCGGCACTAAACTCAAAAAGTCGCAACTGCACATGAGCAATTCAAACTCAAAAATTACGCACTGGCAAGAAAGTTAAACGACAGTACAAATACAAGTTGGGGGGACCCCACCCGGGAAAACGGTCGGACCTCCCCCAACCCCCGTCCCCCCCCCATCCCCCCCTCTCATCTCGCGCGCCTGTGGGTTGTAATCGACATGATTTTTTTGTATCGACTATGCTATGACGCTCTTCTCTATCTATATCGCAACATGAGGGGGTAAGAAATCCTCGTTTGATTGACCCCCCCCCCCACCCTCCAACACCACCCCACCCACCCCCCCCCTACTTCCAACCCCCCCCCCCCCCCTAAGTGTGATCATCAGCTTATAGGATTTGGAATAATCCGCGTAGTCTAGCTACCTGCCGTTTTCCGGGGGTTATGGCACGTGAGGAGACTTGCGATTGGCAGCCGATGTGAGCACCCAAGAGTTGGCTGTGAAGGACCACTATGTGACATTTAAAGTATGTCTAGAGGACGTTGATGTTACTGCAGAAGACCATGCAATCAAGCTCAAGTTCAACCTTATCAATAGCGGTGTCCTTGGCAGGCTGAACTAGGCCCTTGAAAGCCCATACTACCACCAGCTACTACGGTACCTCCAGTTACTGACCGAGGTAGCATGACCAGCCACAGGAACGCCCATAATACTCAAGCGCTACTACTCCAGTTGATGGCCATTGCTTGGCTTATGTATGTTACAATCCAGGGGTAGGCCAAAAGGGACAACCGTGACATGAAGGGCTAAAAAGAGATTATGCTGCCAGCTAGGTGGCTGCCAAGCTCACCGATGCATGGCAGTTGCCTGAGCGGCTGCCCGTTTTTTTTCACCTACACACGTCTTTTGGGCTGTCTTAGCGGCACCTGTGTCAGCTAGGTGCATACACAGCTGCAGGCTGCCAGCTGATAGCAGTGACTGAAGTGTGACTTGCATTTCTTTGGCGGGTCCCCCCTAACCTGGGTGTAGGGGCGGCGCAAGCGCCAGATTCACCCCGTTGTTGTTTGCTGCGATTCTCTTTCTGCCCCCCCGACCGACTGTTCGTGACTAAGAAAAAAACGCAAGCCCTACCACGCGCCCACTGTCCATAACTAACTGGCTTCGAGTCAGACTCCATCGTTACGCCTTGAAGTCAGTGTTCCTTTGCCCAACACACTCGCAATTGTATGACCTTCGCTTGACCGCACGCTGCCTATAGACTATTGTCCCACCTGTGTGCAGCCGCCCCCCCCCCCCCCTTCTTGTCTGTCCTTAGCCCGAGCACTGTGTCAGCAGAGGATGCATACAAAGCTGCGGACTGACATGAGCACTGACGCCAATTTACTAAGGTGACTTGCATGTGTTGCCGGAGCCCCTCCCCTCCTAGAGGGAAAGCCGAAGTGCCCAGATGTCCTTACCTTGCCCGTCTGACGACGAGACGACAGCGTCACGTCAGCCAACTTGTCTCATAATAACTGGCTTCAATCAGCCCTCATTCGTGGACCACCTTGTATTTACCATACCCCAACACACTCCGTCAATTTCCGCGTCGCTTGACGACGCTATGCATAAGGACTTGATCACTACAATGTCTTATTGCTCTGCCTAGCACAGTGCTCCACCGCTAGCGTGCCATACACAGCTGATTACGGGCCCCCCGCTGGTGGATGGAGCCGGTAATTAGCCGTTCTTCCTACACCATAGCAATAGCACTACAGCTCCAACAAGCAACGGCGCAAGTATGTTAACTACCACGTGCAAGGCCGTAGACGAGGACGGGGACTCCGAGATGGCCCCGAAACCGCAGTAGATGCAGATAATGGCGATGAGGCCCCATGCGGAGCAGGGTGAGAAGGGAGCAGGACTCAGGCCGCCACATATGATAGCCACGGAGGCTGCTCTGTGGCGACGAACGTACTGGCAGGGTAGGGGAACCCCATGGTGAGGCTGCGTGGGTGATGTGGTTGAGGGTTTTTAGGCGATAGTTGCATGCGTAGCATGCGGAGTTTGAAGTCCTCGAGGTTGTGCCAGAGGGAGTGTATATGGTAGCATCGATGGGATGGATGTAAGAGTCAGACCCGTGATAAGGACGACTCTTGCTGGCAAGCACGTCTGAGTGGCAGGCACAGGGTGGCTGGGAAATGGAGCGGATAGGGTCAATTATGTGGGTTGATGGAGATGTATTTGATGCGCTTATTGGGGGTGTAGAATGAGTTATAGGGTGGACTGGATGGTAAAAACATAGCCTTGATATGGGAGGCTGTGGCGCACACGTCTGGCAGGTAGGCACCTGGTGCCGACAGGGGTGGGTATGATGGTGGGTAGTAGCACGGGCTAGATGAACCTTCGACTCGGTCAATGGGCAGTTAGCATGGGTGCCATTGCTGGTTACCAAGGGTATGGCCACTGTATGATCCATGGTTAGCATTGCGTTGGTGGGGTGTGGTAAGAACGGAGCCTTGATAGGGGATGTTGTGGCGTGCACAACCTCCTTGACCTCATCTACCTCGCCACCACCACCACCATCACTCCAACAACATATCTAGGCTTCAAAGGTTAGGGCTAACTCGAGGACCAAATTAGCTCTAATAGGGCTACTAGCTAAATTAGCCCTATTAGTTTTTAAACTACTTTGGCAAAACTTAGCCTAAACAACTTAGACAAACTGCCATTGTCCAGGAGAGTGTTGTTATGCACCCTACTGAGTTGAGTGGTAACATTGTATGATCTGACCATCATGATGAAGTAGCCAACAGATGTTCAAGATATTTCGCCCAGTTTTATATCCGAGTGCAATTTGTTGCAAGCGATAACGCACTGTTTGAGATGGCAGTTGTGCTCGAGATGCTGCTTGAACTGGCTCACACAGCTCAAACTAGCTCACACAGCTCGAACTTGGCTTGCACCCACTTTGTGCAAGCGATGACGCACTGTTTGAAATGGCAGTTATGCTCGAGACGGCTGCCCAAACTGGCTCACACAGCCTGAACTGGCTCGCACTTATTTGTTCAAGCGGATGAAGCACTGTTCGAAATGGCAGTTGTGCTCAAGATGGCTGCCCAAACGCCGAGCATGACAATTTCACTCGTCAATTGGGGTAAATCCTTTGTAGACGACTTGGCTCGAACGGGGTATTGGAAGCGGCAGAGTGGCCTTGTTGCTACGATCCGCTGAGATTCGGCCCTTGTTCGAAAGATTTGTGATATGCCTTGTGCATATCTTCACCTCTATCCATCTCTCTATCCACCCTCCCCTCACACAGCTCGAACTGGCTCGCACCAATTTCGTGCAAGCAATAACGCACTGTTTGAAATGGCACTTGTGCTGGAGATGGCCTGCTCAGAATGGAATTACTGAGCTTGGAATGGCTATTTCAGGCTATAACTCGCGCTAATTACGTAATCACTTTTAGCGCTAAGCTCCCCCCCCCCCCCCCCCCCCCCCCCCTTTCAACCCTAAACATATCCTCACCCTATACCAGATCCAGAGCATCTTGCCTCCTTCATCCTGGAAGCTGGTGCCACATTCAGTCTGCCACTTTATACATGACCCACCACCACCACCACCTTGCCACCACCACTCCAACGACATATCATCACCACTACCACCTCACCCATACTACCACTTCAACGACATATCCTCACCACCACCACTCAACGATATATCCTTCCCATATACCAGATCCAGGGCATCTTGCTGGCTCCCATCTTTCCTGTTGGTGCCACATTCTGCATGACCCACCACCACTACCTCACCTCGTCACTCAACAACCTCACAATCCCCACCACACCACCACTCAACGACATATCCTTCCCATATACCAGATCCAGGGCATCTTGCTAGCTCCCATCTTTCCTGATGGTGCCACATTCTACATGACCCACCACCACTACCTCACCACCCTCACCTCGCCACTCAACAACCTCATACCACCACCATACCACCTCAACACCACCACTCCGATGACATATCCTCACCTGAAACCAGATCCAGAGCATCTTGCTTCCTTCCATACTTCCAGTCGGTGCCACATTCTACATGACCCACCACCACTACCTCGCCACCCTCACTTTGCCACTCAACCACCTCACCACCACCATCTCGCCCCAAGCTCACCACCAACATCAATCCCACCACTCCAATGACATATCCTCACCAGAAACCAGATCCAGAGCATCTTGCTTCCTTCCATCCTGGAAGTTGGTGCCACATTCAGTCTGCCACTTTCTACATGACACACCACCTCGCCACCACACCACCACCACCACCTCAACCCCACCACTCTAATGACATACCCGCACCTGAAACCAGATCCAGAGCATCCTTGCTTCCTTCCATCCTGGAAGTTGTTGAGGTAGTAGCGGGACACAGCCTTCACACCATCGTCCACGACTCCTCCGAACGTGCGCTTGCCGGTACGGGTGAACCCGCTCTTCATGGCTCCAGAGCCTGCCACAGACGCAGGGCATATGCATGAGTGTTAGGGGAGCCAATGTGTGTGTGTGTTTGAGTGCAAAGACCACCAGAACATACACTTCCCGGTACGGGTGAACCCGATCTTCATGGCTCCAGAGCCCTGCCGCAGGCAAAGGGCATATGTGTATGTATGTCACAGTCCAGATGCAGGCAAAATAGGCTAGAGGGACTTGCCCAGCCGTGATAGGAAGGGCTTAAAAAGAAAACGCACTGATGAACTAAACCCAAACAATTATTTTACCGACGGGGGCCCTGAGTTCGTGGAACAGTGATCATTTAATTCTACAATATCAGTATGGCATATGCATGAGAGTGAGTAGGGGAGCCAATGTATGTGCGTGTAAGGACCACCACACGATTACTAGCAGTGAGCAGCTGCTAGTGGTAAGCCAACTACCCACCCATACAAGGTTGCTCTGACTGCTCACTGTACACAGTACGTACTGAGTGGAGAAGCCAATTAGCCAACTGAGCCAACTAGCGTAGTCAGCGTTAGCTGCTAGTGGTAAGCCAACCAGCATAAGCAACTACCCACCCTTACAATGTTGCTCTGACAGCTCACCGCACACACTACGTACTGAGTGTAGACAGCGTAAGCCAACTAGCGAAAGCCAACTAGCACAAGCCAACCAGCGCAAGCCAACTACCCACCCTTACAATGTTGCTCTGACAGCTCTCTGTACACAGCACGTACTGAGTGGAGACAGAGTAAGCTAACGAGCGTAAGCCAACTACCTACATTTCCAAGGTTGCTCTGACAGCTCACTGTACACAGTACGTACTGAGTGGAGACAGCCAACAAGCCAACTAGCGTAAGCCAGCGTTGGCTGCTAGTGGTAAGCCAACCAACATAAGCCAACTACCTAC
This sequence comes from Chlamydomonas sp. ICE-L, assembly GCA_013435795.1. Lineage (NCBI taxonomy): Eukaryota > Viridiplantae > Chlorophyta > Chlorophyceae > Chlamydomonadales > Chlamydomonadaceae > Chlamydomonas > Chlamydomonas sp. ICE-L. The sequence goes on from JACBWV010000484.1 coordinate 91,463, forward strand.
CCTTACATGATTGCTGTGATTGTTCACCGTACACAGTACGTACTGAGTGGAGACAGTGTAAGCCAACTTGCATAAGCCAACTTGTTAAAGCCAACTAGCATAAGCCAGCAGCCCCTTTCAGTGATATACATTGGTCTAGTGGTAGACCGAATCACTCTGAGGACGAAGCGTCGGGGGATTGATTCCCCCTACGGTTGCTCTTAGCGTTGCTGGTCGTTGGTCAACCGCGATGGTAGCTTGTCCAGTTGAGGTGGAAGACCGCTCTCTACCCGCGTACGACGGGTTCCCTTAACACCACGCCCCACCAGGCGTTTTCATAACCTTTTTAGCATAAGCCAACGTAGCATAAGCCAACCAGCGCAAGCCAACTACCCACCCTTACAATGTTGCTCTGACAGCTCACTGCACACACTCCGTACTGAGTGTAGACAGCGTAAAGCCAACTAGCGAAAGCCAACTAGCACAAGCCAACCATAATAGGCCAACTACCCACCCTTACAATGTTGCTCTGACAGCTCACTGTACACAGTTTCGTACTGAGTGGAGACAGCGTAAGCCAACTACCCACTGTTTCAGGTTGCTCTGACAGCTCACCTGCGTACTGGGTGGAGACAGCGTCACCATGATCAGCCCACAGGATCTTGAACTGCGACTCAACAGCGCATACTCCTCGGGAGAGTGTGAGAGGAGTCCATGAGACCCAACTTTCGCAGGATTCGCTCCAAAGCCTGCACACAAATTGTCAGCAGAACATACTCAACCATTCGATGTACTTCTTGGATGTCTGAAACAACCTAAACAACTGAAACCACAGCGCCTGAAACAACCTAAACAACTGAACCACAGCGCCTGAAACAACCTAAACAACTGAACAACAGCACCTAAAACAACCTGAACATCTGAACCACAGCGCCTGAAACAACCTAAACATCTGAACCACAGCGCCTGACACAACCTAAACAACTGAACCACAGCGCCTGAAACAACCTAAACAACTGAACCACAGCGCCTGAAACAACCTAAACAACTGAAACACTGCTCCTGAAAGAACTGAATCAACTGAACCACAGACCCTGAAAGAACTGAAAACAACTGAAAAACAGCTCCTGAAAGAAACTGAACACAGCTCCTGAAAGAACTGAAACAACTGAACCACAGCTTCGGAATCAAATAACTGAAAACAGCTCCTGAAAGAACTGAAACAACACTCCTGAAAGAACTGAAACAACTGAACCACAGCTCATGAAACAAACAACTGAAACACAGCTCCTGAAAGAACTGAAACACAGTGCCTTGGTTCATTAAGTCAGAGAGAGTGTCAGCGGAGCGCATGAAGCCCAACGTCCACAGGATTCGCTCCAACAGTGCCGCACCTTCCGTGCAAGGACTCCCTGTAGCACGTTGGTTCGATCCAAGCAGTCAATGCAGTTTGTTCGGATCACACCAGATTGCTGTTGCTTCAAGGCACCTTCCTCGGCCAGGAAGAAGCCCCACCTGGTGAAGTCCTCAGAGATCTGGTGCACATACAGAGAAGGATGAGCTTAGCAGGTACAAGAGGTGCTGCCAAGTATGATAGGAATACGCAAATCTATATATATAAAGAAATCATGGCGGTCGTGGTCGTGGTGTCATCGCGTAACCGACTTAAACCGACTTCCCGCCTAGCCAATTCCCGCTCAGCCAATCCCCGCTTTTGATCCCTCCTGCTTCAACTTCTGCCTAATTTGGCCCTCCTGCGAATTCTGCCTTAAGCAACCTTCGCCTCCTGCGTATTCTATCCGTTGCGCGCCCGATTTCTCCTTTTCCCGCCTGAGTTCATCCACCTGATTTCGGTAGCGCTGCAGTTCCGTCTTCCTACAAGCTTTTCCCCCTGCATCTCTGCAAGACCTTTCCCTTGCGTCAAGAGAACTGTCGCTGCGCACAACGGAGGTGACGTGGTGAGTCAGACGACCTGTCAGAAATGTCCGAATCGCATCCATCCCATGTCACAAACTTGACTGCAAATTCTTCACACTGCATTGAGAAACATGTCGCTCCGCATTGTGCCATAGCAATTACGCATCAAAGTTGACCGAATGGAAAATCTCGCTGAGCATTCCTCGCCCTAACTTGACTGAACATCTAAAATCAGCAACTTGACTGCAACTTCTTCCCACTGCAACGAGAAATATGTCGTCACTGTGAATTGTGCTATAGCGAGCACGCGGCAAAGTTGAATGGATGAACCTAGCGATGTTTCCAAGTCTCAGATCGAGTTGACTTCGGGAGCAGTTGCGGTGAACAGGATTGTTCTTTGGCCGAGCTGAATACATGCTCGCTAAGAAGAAGCATTAGTTATGTACAGTTGCGATTGCGCAGGTTCAGCTTTTCTGTGGGGCTTCTCTCGACCTATCGATCATTAGCTGATGGTGCGCCCATGTGAGGGAGGAAGTCAAGCGCGATGCTTTTTAGCGGAAGTCGGATGATGCGCCAAACGTTGTCTCGATGCTCTTCGTCCCGTAGCCTTTCAGCTATGTGGACCAAAGCCCACAGCTGCAAGTGGAGGGAGGCAGATAGGAGATCTTGTGTGTGCGGGAGTGCGGACCTAGCCTGTATGAGGCGGAGGCGGTAGGGATGAGCCCCGAATGAGAGGTGCGGTGGACGATCTGAAGAGAGCGGTGGGGCCGGTTGGGATGGCTGGGGTCGTGGGGGAGGAAATAAGGGATGGAGCAGGAAATATGTTTTTGTCAGGAAGAGAGTAAGCGCGCCAGTATGTTTGTGAGACAGGTACACCAGGAGGGGGCTACCCCACTATGGTTGAGGGGGTGGGGGGGGGGGAGATAACTGGGGGGGGCCGGGAGGCGAGGGGGGGGATTAACATAGCCCCGGCATATGCAAATAGGACTTACAAATATCAAAAATATGTCAGGTTAGAGCGGTGACTGTTGAAGGTATTATGATGAGGTATGTATCAAGGAAGAAGCCCCACCTGCTGAAGTCCTCAGAGATCTGGTGCACATATAGAGAAGAATGAGCTTCGCAGGTACAAGAAGTCCTGCCTAGTATGATAGGAATACGCAAATAGGACTATACAAATATCAAAATATGTTCAGGTTAGAGCTGTGAATGGTATGATGAGTATGTATCAAGGAAGAAGCCCCACCTGCTGAAGTCCCTCAGAGATCGGGTGCACATACAGAGAAGAATGAGCTTCGCAGGTACAAGAAGTCCTGCCAAGTATGATAGGAATACGCAAGTAGGACTATACAAATGTCAGAAGATGTTCAGTATAGAGTCGTGAATGGTATGATGAGTATGTATCAAGGAAGAAGCCCCACCTGCTTGAAGTCTAGAGATATGGTTGCAAATACAGAGAAGGATGAGCTTCGCAGTAACAAGATGTCCTGCCAAGTATGATTGGACTACGCAAATAGGACTACGCAAATAGGGCTACACAAATATGTTCAGGTTAGAGCTGAGAATGGTATGATGAGTATGTAAAGAGGAAGAAGCCCCACCTGGAGAAGTCTTCAGGGATCTGGTGCACAGGCAGAGTGAACAAAACTTTAGTTTTTGAAGACGGGATTATGGGGTCAAAAACGTGTGTGGGTCTGTGCGCCTGGATTACTTTTTCAGGTTTGGCGAAAAAATACCTCAAAGGTGTAGATAGTATATCTTACAACAATAATAAGATATAATTAGACCACACGGATTTGTTGAAGTCCTCAGAGTTCTGGTGCACAGACAGATCAGAAAAGGATCAGCAGGATGATTTTACCAGATCAATATGATGTTAGCAGACCATACTGATTTTAGCAAAAAGATTTGGGTTTGACCCAGTGGCTGGCTATTGGAGCTGACGGGAAGCTGCCATGAGTAACAAAAAATGAAACATTGAGTGTCAGCCTATCTGATCCCACAGAATGCTGATGCGGTGGTATCCTGCTTTGCACTGCTTATGGAAATCGAAAGCTGACTTAACTTGGCTTGGCTCGGCTTGGTCAAGACAACAGTTGAGCCAAGTCAAGTAAGCTGCAGGGGTCGCTCAGGCTAGTGGGTAGTGTTTTTATTTATTTCAGATTTAGGTAGCATAGGTTGAGTAGCTACTTCCCTACCTGATCCCACAGAATGCTGATGCGATGGTACCCTGCTTTGCACTCCTTGTGGAAATCGAAACCGCCGCAGCTGCAGGGGTCGCTCTGGCTAATGGGTAGCGTTCTTTATTTCAGATTTATGTAGGCCAGATCGAGTAGATACTTGCTCACCTGGTCCCAGAGAATGCTGATGCGATGGTACCCTGCTTTGCACTCCTTGTGGAAATCGAAAGCGACGTAGCGGAAGGGGCTCTTACCCCTGGTATCCTTGGAATGGGCCAAAGCCTCCTGCTCAAAAGCTGCGGCAAGCTTACCCTCTACATGGAGGCAGGTAGGGTGGGAGGGGTAAGGGGAAGCTTAAAAGCACGTCGCTGGTCAACACTTGGATTTAGGTGGTTTGGGGTAAGGTGGTTTAGGGTTTAGGTGGTTTAGGTTTAGGTGGTTTAGGAAAAGAAGTGCTGGCCAGCTTTCACCTATCGGGGAAGGTGGTGCATTTCAAGGTGGACAGTGGTGAGGGAATGGATAATAGTACTATATGACACATGTGTATGTACAATTTCCACAATAATTATAAAACATATAAGGTGCCTGAAGGTGCATTGTATAAAGGTTGCTCCACCACTCTCACTTCTGCCATGCAGGTTGACTCAGGGATTATTGTTTTCGCTATATAGCGATCTTTAGATTTGACCCCGTTTTAGCGAAATTGTCACTATAAACAAGAAGACAAAAAGTGTTTTTTGTTGTTTCGCCCTAAATTGCCCTAAACAGCTACAAAAAGCTACAGAAGCCTGTAAACGGTGTCCCTGGAGGAGGCCTAAACCCCAAAAGCTAGAAAAAAACAGTTTCAGATCTGAAAACAACCTGGGTTGATTAGGCTGACAGCCACAACCTCTTTGTACTGGGCCACAACATTCCTGAAATCCCCCCCCCCCACCGCACCCACCCACCCACACAAAATCCCTGGAACAAGTCATATGCAGCGTCGCAAGCGATACGGAAAATTGGTGGAATGTGTTGGCGACGGAACGACAGGTGGCAACGGACTGGAGCTGAACGAAGCCGGTTAGTTATGAGACAGTTGGCTGACGTGTCAGGTAAAATGTAAAAGAAACTTGCCTCCTCCATGCAGGTTAACTAGGCTGACAGCTACGACCTCCTTGTACTGGGCCACAACATTCCTGACATGCTTCTTGAAAACTGCCCCTTGCAACTCAGCAGGGGCAATCACCTAATAATGATTTTGGCGTTGGAGGGAGGTGAGATCGAGATGGAGGGAGGTGGATAGGTGAGACGGAGATGGAGGGAGGTGGATTGGTGGATAATTGAGATGGAGATGGAGGGAGGTGGATAAGTGAGACGGAGATGGAGGGAGGCGGATTGGTGGATTGGTGAGATGGAGATGGAGGGAGGTGCATTGGTGAGATGGAGATGGAGGGAGGTGGATAGGTGGATAGGTGAGATAGAGATTGGAAAGGGTGGGATTGGTGTTGGAGGTAGGATAGGATTTGAGAAGGAGGTGGGAAAATGGGTGGGATTGGAGTTGGAGTTGGATTCAGGGTTTGGTGTTTGAGATGGAGATTGGAAAGGGGTGGGTTTGGTGTTGGAGGTAGGAAAGGAGGTGGGAAGGAGGTGGGAAAAGGGTGGGATTGGTGTTGGAGTTGGAGTTGGAGATAGGAAAGGATGCGGGAAGGAGGTGGGAAAAGGGTGGGATTGGTGTTGGAGTTGGAGATAGGAAAGGACGCGGGAAGGAGGCGGGAAGGAGGTGGGAAAAGGGTGGGATTGGTGTTGGAGTTGGAGGTAGGAAGGAGCTGGGAAAAGGGTGTGATTGGAGTTGGAGTTGCAGTTGGATTCAGGTTTGGGGTTGGGTAGAAATTAGAGGTAGGTAACGCATTTCACCCGCATCACATGCTGACTCATACAGGCCTGCTATGCAGGCAGGCAGGCAGGCAGGCAGGCAGGCAGGCAGGCAGGCAGGCAGGCAGGACACCTACCATTGTGGGCTTGTACTTTGTGTTGGGCATTGGGGTTGTGGTTGTGGTAGGGGAATACATGAGTGATATGTAAAGCACGACATGAACAATCACGTGCTGACTCATACAGGCCAGCTATGCAGGTAGACAGGCAGGACACACACAGGCAGGCAGGCAGGCAGGGAGGACACATACAAGCAGGCAAGTAGGACACCTACCATAGTGGGCTTGTACTTTGTGTTGGGCATTGGGGTTGGGATTGGGGAATCAATGAGTGATATGTAACGCACGGCACGAGCATCACATGCTGACTCATACAGGCCCGCTATGCAGGCAGGCAGGACACCTACAGTTAGACAGGCAGTACACCTACCCTTGTGGGCTTGTACTTCATATTGGGCATTTCAGTCCACAGAAGAGGGACTGATCCTCGGATCTGCAAGAAGGAGGCGACAGTAGAGGAGGAGCCGATAGACAGCAGTTGCTCTGTCTCGACAAAGTTTGCAGCACAGCCTACAGGGGGTAGCGGTGGTTGTGAGTGAGAGTGTGAGTGTGAGTGTGAGACATTTGGTGTAAGGGGGGTAAGTTGTGAGTGTGAGTGTGAGACATTTGGTGTGAGTGTGAGCGTGAGCGTGAGCGTGTGACATTTGGTGTCAAGGGGGTAAGGTGTGAGTGTGAGACTCATCTTCTCCAATGCCTGGTGCCCATCCTTTGGGTTGAACGGCAAGCAATGATCGTCAGGTCTCTGGAAACCGCCTTGCCTCTCAACAATGCCAGCATGTGTGATCAGGTTGAACGCACAGTGCAAATGCATGGACTGTATAATACTTAGATATATACTACCATACCGTCGGTATCGGCTCCCCTTCTCCAATGCCTGGTGCCCATCCTTTGGGTTGAACGGCGAGCGATGATCGTCAGGTCTCCGGGAACTGCCTTGCCTTTGCGGTCGTTGAAACTCAAGCCTTGCAGCTGGCGAATGAACCCCAGCATGGTTGGAACAACAAACCTGAAAAGAGTTACAAATCTAAAAGTGAGCAATGATTGTCAACTCCCTAGGAACTGCCTTGCCTCTGCGGTGGTTGAGGCTCGGGCCTTTTAGCTGGCGAATGGACCCCAGCATGGTTGGAACAACAAACCTGAAAAGAGATACAAATCTAAAAGTGAGCGATGATTGTCAAGTCCCCAGGAACTGCCTTGCCCCAGTTGCTGAAGCCCAGGCCTTTCAGCTGGCGAATGAACGCCAGCATGGTTGGTACAACAAACCGGAACAGTGAGGCATACCAAGAAGATGGTGGAACTACTACGGCCCTGAATAAAGTGACTACCCTAGCGGCAGACAGCATTTGGCGCCTAGCACCAGGAGACACGCCTTCGACTCTGGGAGCTTATCCAGCGGGAGCCTACCTTTTTGCGCCTAGCGCCAGGAGAAACGCCTTCGACGCCAGGAGCTCATCCAGCGCTAGCCAGATAAAGAGCAGCCATTCACTGGGAGTTGACGAATGACAATCAAATGCAATGTAATGTGATTACAATCAACTCCTTACCTCTTGGCCCCAGCTTTCATGAGAGGCTCGGACATGAACTTGTTCCAGAAAAAGGTGGACTCAGCCCTCTCTGCTGGGGAGCCAGCGATGGCCTCAGGGTCGTTAGCGAGGGCAGCCATTCGTTGGGAGCTCAGAGTGACATCTACAAGTGATGAAATGGCATATTCAATGTCAAAGTGAAATGTCATATTCATTTTCACATTCAAATGTCACATTCGATGTCACATTCAAATGTCATTGTCAAATGCCACATTCAATTTCACATTCAAATGTTGTACTCAAATGTCAATGTCAAATGACATATTTAAATGATGTATTCAATGTCAAACATAATATTTAATGTCATATTTAAATGTTGTATTTAATGCCAAACATAATATGTAATGCCATATTTTAATGGTGTAGTCAATGACATATTCAATATGGTAGAAGTACATCTAACAGTTACCATAGCAGACAACAGTATGCAGGGATGTGGTCAAGTCAACACCAGGGAGTTCAGGGTGACATGTGCATGAGGGGATATGTCCCATTGAATACCAGTGGTAGAAGTATACCTAACAATTACATACAGCATAGCAGACGACAGTATGCAGGGATGTGTTCGCGTCAGCACCGGGGAGATCGGGGTGATATTTGCATGAGGGGATATGTGCCATTCAATACCAGTGGTAGAGTGTATCTAACACTTATATACAGCGTAGCAGACGACAGTATGCAGGGATGTGTTCGCGTCAGCACCGGGGAGATCAAGGTGATATTTGCATGAGGGGATATGTGCCATTCAATACCAGTGGTAGAGTGTATCTAACACTTATATACAGCGTAGCAGACGACAGTATGCAGGGATGTGTTCGCGTCAGCAACGGGGAGATCGGGGTGATATTTGCATGATGGGGATATGTGCCATTCAATACCAGTGGTAGAAGTATACCTAACAATTATATACAGCATAGCAGACGACAGTATGCAGGGATGTGGTCAAGTCAACAACAGGGAGTTCGGAGTAATATATATTAATACGTATGTGGGAAATGTCAAATTCAATACCAGTGGTGGAAGTGCATCTACCAGTTAAATATAGGATAGCAGACGACAGTATGCAGGGATGTGTTCAAGTCAATATCAGGGAGTTCGGAGTGATACATGTTTATGTGTGTGTGTGTGTGGGGGGGGGGGGGGGGGGGGGGGGGGGGGGATATCGAATTCAGCATCAGACAGGTCTGATTGATTCCTGCATGCAGAGAAATGTTCAAAACAATACCAGCGCCAAGGTCTAAAATAATTGTATTTTTGAAGGGGAAAATAATTAGTATCAATATCTTGTAATTAAACACACCCACTGACCCACTTCCAAGCCCAACTCACACTTCCTGACCTACAGCCAAGCCTGACTCACATCCACACCCACTGACCCACACCCAAACCCGACTCACACCCACACCCACTGACCCACACCCAAGCCAAGTCACACCCACTGACCCACACCCAAGCCTGCCTCACACCTGCACCCATACCCACTGACTCACAGCCACACCCAAGTCAACTCAAACCCACTGACCCACACCCAAGCCCGACCCACACCCAAGCCCGACTTCCACCCAAACCCACACACACTGACTCACACCCACTGACCCACAACCAAGCCCAAGCCTGACCTACTCAAGCCCGACTCACACCCACATCCACACCCACTGACTCACATCCAAGCCAACTCACACCCACTGACCCACACCCAAGCCCGACTCACACCCACCGGCCCACACCCACTAATCCACAGCAAAGCCCGACTCACTCCCACACCCACTGACTCACACACACACACATGACTCACGCACACACTCACACACTGTGACTTACACCCACCGAGTCACACCCACCCACCCCACACCCACTGACTCACACCCACACTTAAGCCTGACTCTAAACACGCACCGTAGAAGTAGGAGAAGTAGAGAGATCGAGCAGAGCCATAGGGGTCTGTACCATCCTTCAGGAGCTTCAACAAATGCTTGTTCTCCCTACAAGTGCAAGTTTGTTTTTATCAGAATTCTTACATTTTGCTGGCTTTGATGACGAAAATGATGATGATGATGATGATGTTGATGACATTTTCCTGGTAATTATTTTTACTGCCAAATTGCTGGCTGGAGTCATGTAACAAGTTCAAGTTCCCCCTACAAGTGCAAGTATATTTTGATCAGAATGCTTACATTTTGATTGTTTTGATGCTGATGCTGATGATGCTGATGATGACGTGGGCTGCCTCGCAATACTGCATCGCCATGGGACCCGGTTTTGTCCAAACCTTCCGCTACCCTGCGATTCCCCCGCCCCACCCCCTGCCCCACCTGGGCCGGCCTGGCAGGGCTGCCCTTCGGGCCACCTACCCAAATCCCTACTAGGAGCCCAACCATGAAGGGCATCAAATCGCTACCAGAAGACCTCCTTTCTGAAACGGAAAAAAAGCTTCGGTAACAACTTACTTGGCCTTCTTGACAGCTGGCGATGTGATAAGCTTGGTCTGGGTGACCTCATAGATATCACAATCCAACAGGGTTGCTACCTTGGAGGCAGCTGTCACAACAACCAGGCAGCTTCCTGCAAAAATAAAGGTAGTGTAAAACTGAGGTATTGTAAGTGTGGCAAAAGCCACACTAACACATGATAATGAATTGTAAAGAAAGCAACCTACTAAGCACAGGTGATCAAGAGCACACATAAACACCAAGCTTAGCAGAAAGACCCCATGATGCCACTTGCACAACCCCTCCGGATGTTGTGGAGCAGGCTAGCCTTGGGTCAACAATGGCGACGACAATGTAATGTAATGCAATGCAATGCAATGCAATGTAATGTAATGTAATGTAATGTAATGTAATGTAATACGATGGGATAGGATGGGATGGGATGGGATGGGATGGGATGGGATGGGATGGGATGGGATGGGATGGGATGGGATGCATTGTCATGTCATGCGATGCGATGCGGTATGATGTGATATGATGTGATGTGATGGAATGGAATGGAATCAATTGGGAATCGAGGTCGGACGTTGTACTTTAAGCCTTGACTTTTGCAGGCCAAATTTATAGCAATTCTCCCAGAATTCTCGGAATTTCAGGCCAAATTTGACGCCCACACTGCAAACAATGATCTCTTTTGAAAAAGCAATGTCTAAATGACCCGCTGAATTGCTGTATAAAGAAACCCCTACTCATGCCTTCACCATGGATGTAGGAGCTAGGCGCACAACTATACCCAGGCCCACAACACCTGGCAATGCCAAGTATCTATGCCCAGGCCCACATCGCCTGATACTCCCAGCTAAGCCCTTATCGATAATTGCTAATGCTGCGCCCAATTGCATCATGCTATGATTCTGTGCTCACCGGTTATGAGCTTGACAAGGCCAAGCACTGCAAGGACAGTAATGGGGTTCCCCACTTGGGGTGGGCTGTCCACCAGGGCAACTGAGCTGGTTTGCAGATCGACAGAGAGCGTCTCGACCTGGAACAAAAAACAAGGCCTTTGATTGAGTTCATTTGCATGGAACTAGCTCAGCCTACAATTGGATTTGAACATCAAGATGGTGTGTTCTCATGTTTCATGTGTTCAGACAATGAATCAAGTGCTCGACGAAAAATCAGTGGGCTTCGGTGACAGGACAGATAGTTCACCATACTTTCGAAAGAGAGGGGTGTGTGAAGAGAAACCCATGATGAGGGATATGTATACGGATTGTTTTCAAATGCTCTTCACATACATACATGCTTACTACATGCCTGTGTACATGCAAATTCTAGAGATGGCAGAAAATCAGGACACACGGGATCTAGCCAACATAGGAGCTAGCCAAAATGAACCGGAGGTAAAATCTGATGCCATGATGAATGCTGATCCAACGGGAGATGGGTGAGCACTATGATCAGCAGTAGCACAATCAAAAGAACCCTTTCTCTCCATACCTGCTTTGGCCCGGGGCTTTGGCGGGCTGGATCGCAACATATGCACCCTCGATGAAGACAGAGAGCGACGTATGGAGTGCCGTCTCAGTCATTTTATTATGCGCACTTTTTGTTTTGCTGTAATTGACTTCTCGTCTAACCTCTTTTAGGGGTTTCGTTCTCTGCACTGTCTGATATCTCCCCGCTCCAGTATTTAGATGTCGACTTAGAAGCTTCAGCCTCTAGAGCGCTCAAGACCGGATCGCGATTTTCAGGCCGGGGTAAGAAACCGATGTATGCTACTGCTCCTCCAACAGAGAAGGCAAGCAAGAGGCGGGTAAGAAGGCGTTGATCGACAATTTTTGCAACAGGACGCTAAGCGGGGGGGTAACCAATTGAGTATGACCGATGCGCAATGCGCAAAGCCAAATGCCCGTTGGTTGACTCGTATCTTTGCAGTACTGTACTGCCGAGAAGTTGGAGGAAGCTTGTGCCTGTCTATCCTAGAACCTCATAGATTTCTGCTCCCCCAAGATGTATTTGGGGGACAGAGTTTCTCAACTTCTTCCCTCCTGGCACTAACCAGGTAAGATGTGAGGCGGAGGATCGAGAATGCAAGGCAAACTGGCAAGTGGCAAACCCTAGTATTAATATAATAAATAATAGCTTTTAAGGCGCTCGAGGAACAGAGAAAGCCCTTACCTCTCTTCACTCACCAGGGATATCTTCACTCACCGTGTTTAAGTCTGATAAATCGACTGCTCTGATTATGTTTCATCATTCAGGCAAGAAGTCTAACTGGATCAACGATTAACATCACACTAGATCTGGTAGTTTGATCTTTATTGTTCCCCGTCAAAGCTCACTCGTGCTGTAACGGAAAAAAACTTCCATGATAGGGCGGACCCCTCAAAGCCCAGCGTTGTCTAACTATTTAACAAAGATCCATTAGTGCGCAGGGGAGAAGATTCATCCTTCTGGGTGAAATCCTTTCATTCCCCAAATAAGTGCCTTCTGAGGAACCCAATCAGTAGGCAGAGGGACCAATTAGGCAATTAACCATTGACTGCATAACAGCATCAGCTTAATCACACATTATCCCTCTTAGCCCCCATAATCCCTGTGTTGGTAAGTTGGCTGGCCGCGCAGTTGAGGCTGTTCTGTTGGCAAAGAAGGGCCGCGGTCTATTTCGCCCACCTCTTCCGCTTTTGTCAGACGAGGTCATGAGAAATTCGGGACCTGATCACTCTACCTCACCTGCTACGCTTACGTCCTCCTCCTACTGCGCCAACAGAAACGTGTTCTTCCCTGTTGCTTCTGCACAAACATTCGCATCATTCATTCGCAATATATATTTCAATATCGACGGGGCTGCTGCAGATCGGGCCTTTTTCTATATTTTCTCACACTGGCAGAAGCGCCCGCTGCTCTGCTCCCGCACCTCCCGCCTTTATCAATAATTCGCACCGTCTTCATCCAACGCCAATAATTCTGAAGCAGATTGGACAGCATGTCTATCCTCAAGTTTGTGCAGAGACGATGGCGCACCTTCCGTAGAAAATTCGCCGCTTCCTTCTGGAATATTTTCGACTTCTTGTGGTTTCTCGCGGGGAGCGCTGGTTCCTTCTTCTTCGATTTCACGCTGCCAGTGACGAAACGCTTTCTTAGCAGGTTTGTGAGCGAGCATGGCCGAGGACCGGGTCTACGTCCCTGGGGTGTGTGCTAGTCACCGTGTGCATGGTCCTGTCCTTATCTAAGGTTCGGTGATCAGAGAGCAAAAACGAAAGATTCACCCATATAACCACTCTCCAACTCTCCATGCATACATGCATTCATCATGCCATTCACCACCAGCATGCATGCATCGTGCGCTTCACTCTCATACACCCACCCAACCATTCTCCCATCCCATCCCATCCCATCCCATCCCATCCCATCCCATCCCATCCCATCCCATCCCATCCCATCCATCCAAGTATGAACTAAACTAGTAAAATGCAACAAAGCCACAAGCCCTGACACACACCCTCCCTCTTTCCTTCCAGGTTTCCCAAGCCCCCCAGAGTAACTGTCAAGGACATCCGTGCGAATAGGGTAAGCACAATAGAGCACCGGAATAATGTAACCATCCCCCTTGACTTTGTCAGGCAGCGGGCACATTTTGAGTCCAGTGGTGCACCAGGAAAAATGTAACCATCATCATCATTCTCATCGTCCTCCTCCTCATCATTTTCATCACCATTTCCGCTGTCGTCGTCGACGTCATCCTCTTCCTCATCATCATCTGCATCACCATCATCGTCATCATAAATTCATTATTTTGCCTGGAGACTGAACAAGGGTCCAAACTTCGTGAATACAAACCTAATGTATATGATTCTACCAACAATGCGTCATGCGTGGCATGTATTGTATTGTAATGCAAGACCAATCCAACATTTTGTTGGTTTCGATCTGTGGCAGGGCCTTCTCCCGCAACAGTTATTGGGTATCATTCAGGGATATTTTTTCCAGTTCAGAAAGTTTTTTTCTATAACTTGATGGGTTCAAGCCTCCTCCAGGGACAGCGTCCTTATGGATTTTACACCTTTTCCGACCATCTAGGGCCATCTAGGGCTGAAGATTTTGGTTCTCTTCAGCAGCAATTTGAGCCAAAACGGGGTCAAAAGTAGCAAAAGCTACATATAGTGGAAAACAATATCTGGTATCAGTAGGGATATCAATATCGCACTGGTCCCCAAGATTATCGGGAGATATATCATGTGATATTGTACCCAATATTGATATATTGTACGATATTGCACGATATATCATGTGATATCGTCGATGTATCATACTGTATATATCTATACAATATCGTACTTGACAACCCTAGGTATCAGTGGTGGGACATATCTAGGGAACGGCAGTATGATATCATACAATATCATATGATGCCGGCAGTCTGTCTAAGCTAAAGTGACTATTTATATACATAATATCATCTGATGCAATTTCTGTGATATCATATGATTTCATAGTCGTCTTTGGTCAACATGATATGATATGCCGGTACCTAGACATATCACATATCAACATATGTACAAATGAGACCGGTAAGCCTATAGCAAATGTGCAGCAGAGAACTTAGGCAAGGCCTTACCAACATGCGCCGCTCAGGAATCATTGCAAGACGGTGTGTATGATTGCACAAAGGTGTTTATGATTGCACAAAGGTGTGTATGTATGACAACTTAGGCAAAGCCTATCCAACATAAGCAGCTCAGGAATCATTGCACAAAGGTGTGTTTGATTGCACGAAGGTGTTTATGATTGCGTAAAGGTGTTTATGATTGCACAAAGGTGTGTATGTATGACAACTTAGGTAAAGCCTAACCAACATGAGCAGCTCAGGAATCATTGCACAAAGGTGTGTTTGATTGCACAAAGGTGTTCATGATTGCGTAAAGGTGTTTATGATTGCACAAAGGTGTGTATGTATGACAACTTAGGTAAAGCCTAACCAACATGAGCAGCTCAGGAATCATTGCACAAAGGTGTGTATGATTGCACAAGGGTGTGTATGTATGACAACCTAAGCAAGGCCTTACCATCATGAGCAGCTCATGAATCACTCTGCTTTGTTAGGTTGTACATAACAGAACAACACAATCTCAGAACCTTTCTCCACTTCAGCGATCGCTACCTGGGACTCTGTTTTGGCCAAACCTTCCGCTACCATGAGACTCGAATATCGGCCCCGCCCCCCCAAACCCCTGACCCGGCCCTTTGGGCCGCCCATCCAAATCGCTATCTGGAGCCCAACCTTGAAAGACACCTAATCCCTGATCGCTACCAGAAGACCCCCTTTCTGAAACAAAAAAAAGAGCTCTGGACTGTACATGCTCTGGACTGTACCATACATGCACGAGAGGTACATAGCTTTTCTTTTCAGTTACCCGCCAGTTTTTTTGTGTGCGCCGTCACACAAATTGAGCGGCTTGGTGCGACCCCAGAAGACCCCAGAAGACCCCCTGTCCGAAACAAATAACTCTGTGCATCAAGACCTTGGTGTATTGATATATCACTGGTAACCCTTCCCTCCCTACAACAGGTTAGCCTGCATATTGAAAACGTATTTTCTCTCTCTTCAATGTGGAGCAAACTGAGATTTAAATTGGAATATAAATTGAAATTGTTACAGCCGTGTAATACAGTTACTCACAGGACGTGAAGTTAAGGACACCATAGTGTAGGCCGGAGCTAACTATAGTCACCGTAGGACCACCTTAGCAAAAAAGAATCACCATCGATGCCTGCGGAGGCAGGCACCGTGACCACATTGTGCCAGTGCAGCTTACTACGGGTTTTTTTTCACCCCGGATGGGAAGCACCAGCACAATGTAGCTGGCAAGACAAAAACTGAGGGAGGGCACGGTCTGTGTGCTAGTCCCCAGGCATCATCCCGGGGTTTGCCTCCATAAAACGGCGGCACTGTAAAATACTCTGAAAGCTAGAAATAGAGTGGGAGTGGACTGTGTCCGCCAGTTTAAGGGCACACAATCTGTCTTGTCCAAGATTAGTCATAGAAGTCAAAAAAGAGGTTGGAATGGTCCCCGTTGTTCCAATAGTGATAATTTTGTAGTGAACACGGTCTCTTGCCAATATGAGACTGTCCAGAGATTTAAAGAGTGTATCGAAGTATATAAATCTCAGAATTCCCTATCGCCTGGAGGGTGACACTTACTAAGTCTGCCATGGTGACTTTCCCCAGCTGCCGCGTATGGGAGGGTCCCCTTAGCACCTCGCCCCTCCAGGCGTTATCTTTTTGTTTGTTTTAATCTCAGAAGTGCTCAACAAGAGTCATGAAGACCATGATGTATCACTGCCAACCCTTTCCTCCGTTCAACAGATTCCCCTGCAATTTGAGAACATATGTTCTCTACCTTCAATGTGGAGCAAACTGAGATTTTTTTATCCAAGTATAGAAATCTCAGAACTGCTCAACAACAGTCATGACGACCATGATGTTTCACTGCCAACCAGGTTACTACATTTTGTCATTTAGGTTGCGCTTTTGACGCAACTGCCTCCTTTTGGGCTGCGCTTTTAACTCACTGAAAACAGAAATCTGTGCGCTGAGCCCAAAGAATGTGATTTTGTTGCGTCAATCGCGCAGTCGGGCTCCAAAACCTTGCGCGACAGCACGCAATAGCGCGCGTCATGTAGTACCCTGCTGCCAACCCTTTCCTAAATCGCTGTAGTAGCTCTACTGGGTTTGGTGCTCCGTCAGGGTGGGCGAGTTGCAGCTTCACCCAGCCTTTCTTGGGCATAAGTAACGCTATCAGACCCAAAACAATCCCAAAGTGTCCTGAAGGTTGATAATCCCAACCCAACCCAACCCAACCCAACCCAACCCAACCCAACCCAACCCAACCCAACCCAACCCAACCCAACCCAACAAACTCTTTCCTCCCAACAACAGATTCGCCTGAATATTGAAAACGTACTTTCCTCTCCCTTCAATGTGGAGCAAAATGAGATAGAGTGGAGACCTAAAGGGACTGAGGTCTGGACTTCTGTAGGGTAAGTTGAGGAAGTTGAGGAAGTTGAGGAAGTTTAGTACCCCAGCCCTTGGTTGGTGGTTGGCTCCAGTTCCACGTGCCCCCATCCAACCCCCACACGCATGCACACATCATGCCCCATCCAACCCTAACCCCCACAAGACGCACCCTCACACCCACGTCCGCAACGCATCGTCTTATTCACTCCACACAGTTGGAGTATCAGGTGCTAGGGTTGGTCGTATTTGTCTTTGCACTAGATAACAGCCTGGGTTAATTAACTGAACTTCCCACTCTTGACCCACGCTTGACCCACACACACCACCACCACCACCACCACCACCCCACACAGTATTGTGAAGTATTAAGTGCTCGGGTTGGTCGTATTTGTCTTCAAACTAGCCTACAGCCTGGTTAAATTCATTGAACTTTTGTTCGCACTCTT
This sequence comes from Chlamydomonas sp. ICE-L, assembly GCA_013435795.1. Lineage (NCBI taxonomy): Eukaryota > Viridiplantae > Chlorophyta > Chlorophyceae > Chlamydomonadales > Chlamydomonadaceae > Chlamydomonas > Chlamydomonas sp. ICE-L. Next base: position 108,991 of record JACBWV010000484.1, read on the forward strand.
GACCCACACACACCACCACCACCACCACCCACACAGGTGGAGTGACCTTACCCAGCGTACAGTGGCCCGCCTCCCAGGGGACTCCCAAAACGAGTTCCGCGTGCGCACTAAGAATGTGAAGGGCACTAGCGAGTGAGTCCTGGTCCTGGATTCATCGGGGTGGAGTCTATCTAGCAAGGGATGCATTTCTGTCAGGATTGTATCAAGATTGTTTCAGGATTGTACCAGGATTGATAAATTTCTATCAGTATTGTATTTGTGGATGCAGCAGCCCCCTACCTTCCTAGCAAAGGATGAATTTCTGACAGGATTGATGGATTTCTATTGGGGGTTTAGTTGTGGATGCCGCAGCACCCTACCTACCTAGCAAGGGATGCATGTCTGTCAGGGTTGTATCAAGATTGTTTCATTATTGTATCAGGATTGGTGGATTTCTATCAGATAGATAGTTGTGGATGCAGCAGCACTCATCCTACCTAGCAAACGATTAATTTCTGTCAGGATTGTACCAGGATAGTATCAGGATTGATGGATTTCTATCATAATTCGAGTTGTGGATGCAGCAGCACCCTACCTACCTAGCAAAGGATGAATTTCTGCTAGGACTGTACCGGGATGGTATCAGGATTGATGGTTTTCTATCAGGATTTTAGTTGTGGATGCAGCAGCACCCTACCTACCTAGCAAAGGATGAATTTCTGCTAGGATTGTACTGGGATGGTATCAGGATTGATGGTTTTCTATCAGAATTTTAGTTGTGGATGCAGCAGCATCCTACCTACCTAGCAAGGGATGAATTTCTGTCAGGGTTGTATCAAGATTGTTTATGATTGTATCAGGATTTGATCAGGATTGATGGATTCCTATCAGATAGATAGTTGTGGAAGCAGCAGCACCCTACCTACCTAGCAAAGGATGAATTTCTGCCAGGATTGTATCGGGATGGCATCAGGATTGATGGTTTTCTATCAGGGTGTAATTTGTGGATGCCACAGCACCCTACCTGCCTAGCAAGGGATGAATTTCTGTCAGGATTTTATCAGGATTGTCTCAGGATTGATGGTTATCTATCAGGGTGTTATGTGCGGATGCCGCAGCACCCCACCTACCTTGCAAAGGATGAATTTCTGTCAGGATTTTATCAGGATTAATGGATTTCTGTCAGGATTTTAATTGTGATGCAGCAGCACCCTACCTACCTAGCAAAGGATAAATTTCTGTCAGAATTGTATCAGGGTTGTTTCAGGACTGTACCAGGATTGATGGATTTCTACCAGGATCTTAGTTGTGGATGCAGCAGCACCCTACCTGCCTGGCAAAGGATGAATTTCTGCCAGGATTGTATCGGAATGGTATCAGGATTGATGGTTTTCTATCAGGGTGTTATTTGCGGATGCCGCAGCACCCCACCTACCTAGGGAGGTATGAATTTATGTCAGGGTTGTATCAAGATTGTTTCAGGATTGTATCATGATCACTGTTGCATGAACTCAGGCCCCCCGTCGGTAAAACTATTGTTTAGGGTTCAGTTCATCAATGTTTGTTTCTTTTTAGCCCTTCCTGTCATAGTTGGGCAAGTCCCTTGAGCCTATTTGGCCTACCCCTGGACTGTAACATACATACGTAAATACATAGAAAGTATGCACTGGTGTGAATCTAGCTTATAGGTGTCTATTTGTATGTGTGTCCCTGGGCTGTAACATACATGCACATACAGGATTGTATCAGGATTTATGTATTTCTATCAGGATTGTGGTTGTGGATGCATAGGCAATACAAAGATACAGGGCGCTCAGGAATGTGCACATTCAGTTTGTGTTGTCGTCCGGCATGTGGGTTTGGTGTGGGTGGGTTGATGGGTGTGTGGGTGGGCAGGTGGGTATGTGTGTGTGCTGGGGGGAAGGGGGGGGGGGGGGGGGGTGGGGGGGGGGTATGTGTGTGAGGGGGGGTGGGGGGGTGGGGGGTCAAATATGTAAACTGGGCTTGCCCACCCTCATGCCTTTGGGGTCTTTGCGTGATTTGCCACGCTGACGTCCGCCCCAACCGCCCCCCCCCCCCCCCCCCCCCCCCCCCCCCTCCCACACACCCCCACACCCCCCACACACACCTCACACACCATACCCCCCTCCCGCCCCCCCCCCCCCCACACACACACAACCCCCAACCCCCAACCCCCCAACCCCACTCACCCACACCCAATGATCACAGCTGGTGCCCTGTTGTGAGTGCCAAGACTCGGCTCGACCCCAAGGATGGTGGTGGATACGGAGAAGGCTACATCTGGGCTCAGACTTCAACTGACGTAACGATAACCATCAAGGTCAGGATGATCTGTTTTTGTTTTTGATGCCAAGGGGTGAGATGGGGTGGGAAGGGTGGTGACCAAGGTGATGAGAGTTTTGTTTGGGGGAGTGCCAAGACGCGGCTCGACCCCAAGGATGGTGGTGGATTCGGAGCAGGCTTCAACTGGGCTCAGACATCAACTGACGTAACAATAACATTCAAGGTCGGGATGATCTGTTTTTGTTCTTGATGCCAAGGGGTGAGATAGGGTGGGAAGGGTGGTGACCGAGGTGATGAGAGTTTTTAGTTGTGGGGAGTGCCAAGAATCGGCTCGACCACAAGGATGGTGGTGGATTTGGACTAGGCTACATCTGGGCTCAGATGTTAATTGACATAACAATAACGTTCAAGGTCAGGATGATCTGTTTTTGTTTTTGATGCCAAAGGGTGAGATGGGGTGGGAAGGGTGGTGACCATGGTAATGAGAGTTTTGTTGTGGTGAGTGCCAAGACTCGGCTTGACCTCAAGGATGGTGGTGGATATGGAGCAGGCTACATACACAAACAAGCATATGTACACAAACACACACACATACACACAAACACACACAAGCATTCACACACAAACACACACATTCACATACACACACTCACATACACACACAAACACACACTCACAAACACACACGAACTCACATATACACACAAACACACACTCACATACACACACGCACACTCACATACACACACAAACACACACACTCACATACACGTACATACACAAACACACAAACTCACATACACACACAAACACACTTTCACACACACACACAAACACGCACACACATCTGGGCTCAGACGTGATCTGACGTCACGTTTATATTCAAGGTGGGGATGACTTGGCTTATAAGTAGGGTTGGGCCGACATATAAACGTATAATATACGTTTATACGTATAAATGCGCCATACAGTTTTTCTCAAATCGACCTTATGTACGCCGTATACAAAACGTTTAGTCTGTACTTCGAGAAGTACAGCACAAGTCCCGGCACTTAACTTTATTGGTTTTCATTATGTTTTTGATTTATATATCTCATTGGAAAGCCTATGACCTCCTCTATCTCAATATGCAATACAATTCACCATTCACATGCACCATTTTATAAACATTTGGCCTAAAGGTTGATCTAGATAGCCAGGATGGCACACATATCAGAGCGCCACCTAGCCTTCCATTCCACAAGCTGTGCTCCTACGTGGGCTTGAAGGATTGATAGTGCAAACCTAGTGCAATGTGAACATGGACGATATTGCAATGCCGTTATGTACTTATATTATTTCTCCCTAAAAAGTTATATAATAGACAAACTGGCATTCAATGGCTCCCTTAGATTGGCACCGCGCTTCTTGGTCGATACACTTTCTGGTCGTGATTTTTTTTCTGGGATTTGGACAACCTAAACTTGCCAGAGTTCATATGTGATGCCAATGCAATTAGCTACGCAGCAATACCTTTAAACCCGTGTAAAAATATTTTCTTAAGAAGTGCCTAATTTGTATATACGTTTTCAGACGTTTTATACGTTTATATGGCTTATAGAAATAAAAATATACGTTTGCGTCCCAACCCTACTTATAAGGCAGCGCAGCCATAGCTGGGCTACGAGTAGGGAACGTCAGTATGATCTCATATGATATCATGTCATCATATCATTCATATGAGATCATATGATACCGGCAGTCTGATTAGGCTAAAGTCACCATTTATATGCAATGCCATTTGATGCAGTTTGTTAGTTATCACACTCGCCTTAGGTCAACATCAGATGATGTGCCGGTCCGTAGCCAGGGATTTGTTTTTTAAATCTGACATTGGTTTTTTCTAGCTTAATGGTTTTACGCCTCATCTTGGCCGGGACAGCGTTTTTATAACTTTGATAGCTTTATGGCTTTTAGGGCTATTTAGGGCAAAACGTGTTTTATATAAATAATTTGTATAGCGGTAATTTGGGCCAAAACGGGGTCAAAAGTAGCGATCGCTATGTAAAGGGAGGAAAAATCCCTGTCCCTAGCTAGGAGACCTGTGGGTCAAGTGGGGGTTCTAAGCTTTGCTTTGTAGGCAGTTGCTTGAAAGCGCAGCTTGCTGCACTTACAAGTGTGCGAGCGCCCCTCTGCATTGTACATGTATCTCATGCTTGGCTCTTCATTTGCTATCCAATGCGCGACTCTCCTAACTACTGCCTCCCGCCGCGACCAAGCAGTACCTCATGCTTGGCTCTTCATTTAATGTTCACTTCCCCTCAGCATTTCATATCCAATGCTTGGCCCTCCTAACTTGTCTCTTGCCCATTATGCAGATGCCTCCCGCCGCGACCAAACAGGCCATCTTGTCGCAGTTGACGGGAGATGCATTTGATATACAATGCGCGACTCTCCTAACTTTTCTCGCTCATTCTGCAGATGCCTCCCGCCGCGACCAAACGGGCCATGTTGTTTTGCTCTTCATTTAATGTTCACTTGCCCTCAGCACTTGATATTCAATGCTTTGCCCTCCTAACCTGTCTCTTGCTCATTATGCAGGCGCTTCCCGCCGCGACCAAACAGGCCATCTTGTCGCAGTTGATGGGAGACTACATTAAGGTCCTCCTCTGTATTTGATATTAAATATTATTTTAAAAACAAATGCTTTTGGTACCAAATATTATTTGGTATCCAATGCTTGCCACTCCTTACTTGTCTCTTGCTCATTCTGCAGATGCCTCCCGCCGAGACCAAACAGGCTTAGCGCTACCTTTGTCTATACGTAGTAACCCTGCCCTTAGCGCCGCCTTCGCTTGAAGCGCTTGTTTACGGTATTCGCTGCCTGGGACCTCTTGTTGTAGTTGGAGGTGCATTTGCTATCCAATGTGTGACTCTCCGACTTTGTCTCTTGCTCATTCTGCAGATTCCCACAGCTGCGACTAAACGGGACATATTGCTGCAGTTGAAGGGAGACTACATCAAGGTCCTCCTATGTATTTGATTTCGAATATGAATATATTATATACAAAATGTTTGCATTTGATACCTAATATTATTTGATTTCCAATGCTTGGCACTCCTAAATCGTCTCTTGCTCAATCTGCAGATGCCCACAGCTGCAACCAAACGGAACATATTGCTGCAGTTGAAGGGAGACTACATTAAGGTCCTCCTCTGTATTTGATGTCAAATATTCTTTACAAAATGTTTGCATTTGATCCAAAATATTATTTGTTATCCAATGCTTGGCACTCCTAAGTTGCTGAAAAAGTAAACTCTAAACCCTGCAGATGCCCACAGCTGCAACCAAACAAAACATATTGCTGCAGTTGAAGTGAGACTACATGAAGGTCCTCTTCTGCATTTGATAAAAAAAATGCATCTAATACCAAATATGTCTCCTTAAGCATTGGCTCTCCTAAATCGTCTCTTGCTCAATCTGCAGATGCCCACAGCTGCTACTAAACGGGACATATTGCTGCACTTGAAGGGAGAGTACATCAAGGTCCTCCTCTGTATTTGATTTTGAATATTCTTTACAAAATGTTTGCATTTGATACCACATTATTTGATTTCCAATGCTTGGCACTCCTAAGTTGCTAAAAAAGTAACCCTAAACCCTGCAGATGCCCACAGCTGCGACCAAACGGGACATATTGCTGCAGTTGAAGGGAGACTACATTAAGGTAGAGATCTTGAAGCCTCCCTCTGGAACCTCGGACGCCAAGACATGGGTAAGTCGCTCTCAGCAGGATGGGGTGGGTGCTAGGATGGAAGGCTGGATGCCATATGGCTCGAGTCACAAAAAAATAAAAAAGGAGAGCCATTGTTTTACCAAAACGGGGTCAAAACTAGCGATCGCTATGTATAGCGGTGAAAATCCCTGGTTTTATGATCACGTGCTTGCTTCGCCGAACCACCAGCAGAGTTGCCTTCGACTAAAAACAAATATAACTTGTACTTGTCTTCTCAATTGGTATAGTTGACCGAGCCCATGTGGCTCCTAGCTGTGTTTGCCTAAAATGCCAAGTGCTCTGGGTTTATGGGAGGCAATGAGATTGATAAGCCTTCTCAATTGTTCTAGTTGGCCATTCCATATGGCTCAAAGCTCTTTGCTTCAAATTCAAACTGTCTTGTTTAAATTCAAACTGTCTTTACTTCAAATTCCAACTGTCTTGTTCACTGACACGTAGGGATCAGCAAATCATATGATACTGACTAAAGGCCAGTATGATATCATATGATATCATACAAATTGCATCATATGATATTGTATCTAAATTGTAACTTTAGCCTACGCAGACTGCCGGCATCATATGATATCATATGATGACATGATATCGTACAATATCATGTTGCCGTTCCCTACTGACACGTACCTGCTGAACTCACCCCAGGTGGCTCTTGAAGGAAAGCTATATGGCAAAGCTGCTAGCTTCGAAAACGGCTCATTCTGGGAGCTGGTCAAGGATGAGGGTGAATTGGTAGGTCAAGAACGAAAGAAAAAATCCCAAAGATGTTGCCACCAATATGTTTTGAAGCTTAGCTTGGGTGATCCGTCTGGCACACGAAGCCAAGTTACGCTGGCCCTGACTGTCTCGTAATCCCTGGTAAACCCTGACTTCGGTCCGCTGCACTCAATTCCATTGCCACCTGTCGCCCCGAAAGCCAACACTCCCCGCCAATATCCCGCGTCGCTTGCGACGCCGCGAGGACTTCTTGTTGAAGCTTTGCTTTGGAGATAGTGGGCTGAAAATACTTTGTATCGCAATTTTCTATGCTGATATGTTGGCCAAACAACTTCTAAGTAGTGCCAAATAGAATATAATTTCGCAAGGAATCCAAATTTGCAATAAAATTGAGGTTCTGGGCAAAACCGTCTGGAACCATTTCGTGGGTGTAAAAACGGTTCCCCAAAAAACGACCAAGCGATGCTGCGAGGACTTGTCGTTGAAGCTTTGCTATGGAGATAGTGGGCTGTGTTTTTTGGGGGGGGGGCTACGCCTGGCAGCTTCCAGTCAGCTCCATTAGCCAGCCTTTAGGCTAATCCTGGAGCTTTCCCCGAGCTGCATTCGAATGCCCTTTGTGTCAGATTTCGGGCGCACTAGCGAGCTTCAGGTTTGGCCCAAGGACAGGGAAAGGGAGCTGTATGGAAGCTGCTATGAGTAGCCTAGAAAGGAAACAGTGATAGTGGGAGTTGGCGGGAACCTTGATGGGTTATCTTGCACACCTATATCCCCATTCAAAGAGTGGCTCATTGGCAGAGCTCCTTGAACGACGAAGGTGCCGTGTTCGAATCCCCACGGGTGCTCCTTAGTGTTCGCGGTCGCTGTCAACCGCCATGGTAGTATTGTCCAGGTAAAGTAGCAGCCCGTTCCCTACCGCCGTAAGAGAAGGCTCCCTTAATACCACGCCCCTCCGTGTTATCATTACTATTTCTTTCACGTCTGACTCATAGCAGCTAAACACTTGCAGCATTTTTTTCTAACCGGCCGCAGCCTGCGGAGACTGATTGTTGTCCTAAAGAAGTGGGTCGTGGGTCTTGGGTCCTATTATCCTACAGAAGTGGTTCCGATAGAAATGGGTATCATATCAATAGCATAATTTTCAAATGATATATATCTGCTGAATTTCCCCAGCTGCGGCGTATGGGAGGGTCCCCTTAACACCACGCCCCTCCAGGTATTCCTTTTTTGGCGGATCCCCCTCTTTAAGGGGGCGGGAGCCCCCAGGGTTACCCATTTGTCCGTTTGTCTACCCCCCCCCCCCCCCCCCCCCCCCAGACGAAGCCTGACACATCAGCCAACAGTCTCGTAACTAACTTACTTCCGTTGCCACCTGTCGCTCCGTCGCGGACATTCGCCGCCAATTTATAATGTCGCTTGCGACGTTGTATAGGACTTGTTGACCCTGGCTTCTGACCTGAATTAAGCACCAACTCTAATACGACATTAGTCCCAACCTGACCAAGATTGTTTTTTAATATCTCCCTCCCCATTCCCTTCCGCTGATACTAATCCTAACACTGGAAATGTATATAATTTATCATTTCTAGGGAGAGGCATCGATCTATATAGAGATAGATCTATATAGATCTATATAGATCTATACATATTCATATATATATATATATATATATATATATATATTGGCGAAGCTGGATTTTTGAAAATCGGCATAGGACACCTGACAAAACTCAAAATCTGGTTTTACAATTATGGCATAGGGCACCATATCATATTGCAGGCGCTTCGACTGGATTTTCCGGTGTCTATCTGATGTAACTGCATATGTTGTAGATATACACCATATATGTATTTGCTATATATGTATATCTGTATAGATCTATATTTTGCGCAATATAGATCTATTTGCCGCCCCCTAATCATTTATATATAATTTACATATTCAGATAATTTCTCCCCTCCCCATTCCTCAAGCAGATACTGATGATAACGCTGGAAATAAATATATGTTATAATGTAATTATAATTCACAAATCCATTTATTTTCTCCCCTCTCCATTCATCAAGAGGCACCCACCGAATTGAGCACCAACTCAAAAAATACTATATTCCCCACCTGATCAAAAAATAAATGTGAAATAAATCAATGTACAAATATATGATGTAAAATATATAAATATAAAAATCCCCCCTCCCCATCACCTCATGCAGATACGGATTCTGACGCTGGAAAAGGCGGTGCGATCAATAGCTCCAAAGTTTGACTGCTGGCGCTCGATTCAATCCGATCATCCAGAGCTAGAAATCGACACCCACTGCATTGAGCACCAACTCCAATAAGACAATATTCCCAACCTGATCAAGAAAATATATAAATATAACTATAAAATATATGAATATACGAGGGGGGGGGCAAGAAAAAAGCTGCCGTACCGCACCTTCGCTTTGGATAGAGCCTATCCTCAAACTATATAAAAAAAAAGTTTTTTTTTTTGAGCCAAAAATAAAGTTGTACAAAAGTTAGAGGGGTCCAAAGTTGTTTTCAACCAAAGCGGCCCAAATCTTAACATCGCGATAAATCACGTTTGGGTAACCCCATGAAAGATGTAAGAGCATAACTGAAATGGGCTTTAAAAGATCTTTCGAATGACCCCCATTTTAGGGGGGGTAGGGTGAGGTAATTGGGTTTTAGGAGGGGGGGGGGGGGGGGTAAAAAAACTTTTAGCCAACTTTATTTTTCCCCTCTTTTTGTATGAAACGTCCACAATTCCAACTCCCATCTGAATCGGACACCATATGGAAGGTGCGGTCCAAAATCTGTCTTTCTGCCCCCCCCCCCCCCCCCCCCCCTGTGAATATAACTCTAAAATAGAAAAATCTAAATTTAAAAAACATATGTAAAATATATAATTATAAATATCCCCCTCCCCATTCCCTCCTGCAGGTACTGATTCTAACGCTGGAAAAGGCTGTGCGATCAATAGCTCCCAAGTTTGACTACTGGCGTTCGATTCAACCCGACCATCCAGAGCTAGAAATTGACACCCACAAGCTGCAGAGTGGGGAGGCAGGCTCGGGGATTGCAGATGATCCAGCCTGGAAACATGGACCCCGCACAGCTTCAAGCCATGGGCCTTGGACAGTATGCAGGAATGTGATGCTCTAGGACAGCATAGCTTCTGGTGGAGCCCTCCCTTCTGGGGGGCAGGAGCCCCCAGGGTTACCCATTTGTCCGTCTGTCCGTGCAACCGACCGATCGTCTGACTGCGCTGAAGCCTGACATGTCAGGCAATGGTCTCGTAACTAACTCGCTTCTGTTCCCACCTGCACCTGTCGCTCCGTCGCGATCACTCTCCGCCATTTTTTAGCGTCGCAGGCAACACTGCATAGAACTTGTCTTTTCAGCCATGGGCCTAGGACAGTATGCAGGAATGTGACGCACTGGTACAGCATAGCTTTCTTTTCAGCCATGGGCCTAGGACAGTATGCAGGAATGTGACGCACTGGTACAGCATAGCTTTTCTTTTCAGCCATGGGCCTAGGACAGTATGCAGGAATGTGACGCACTGGTACAGCATAGCTTTTCTTTTCAGCCATGGGCCTAGGACAGTATGCAGGAATGTGACGCACTGGTACAGCATAGCTTTTCTTTTCAGCCATGGGCCTAGGACAGTATGCAGGAATGTGATGCACTAGGACAGCATAGCTTTTCTTTTCAGCCATCACATGGGCCTAGGACAGTATGCAGGAATGTGATGCACTAGGATAGCATAGCTTTTATTTTCAGCCACCACCAGCATTTATCCAGCCAAACCTATACACAACGTAGAGCATTCGTAAGCTGACAAAATCATCTTTCCAGTAAGACTGTTGAAATGTTGGGGCTAGGCCCCTTTCCACACAGCTACAAGCTATGGGACTTGAACAGTATGCAGGAATGAGATTAGGGAACAGTAATATGATATCATATGATGCCGGCAGTCTGACTAGGCTTAAATTGCTATTTATATACAATATCATATGTAGGGTTCAGAATTTGGGGCTAACTGCGGACCAAATCAGCCCTCATAGGGCTATTAGCTAAATTAGCCCTAATAGTGCACAACTAATTTAGCTGAACTTAGCCGAACTTAGCCAAAACAACCCAGAATAAGTGCCATGTGTCTAGGATTATGTTGTTATGCATCCTACTGACCTTTGTGGCAATTGTGTATGATCTGACCATCATGAGTTCATGATGGAGTAGCTCATAACTGCGGGGGGAACGGAGATCGCCGAATTATTATATCAATGCGTTACATTGGAGGAAAATAAGGATATAAGTGCATAACAGAATATGGCAAAAAAATCCTGGATGGGTCTGTCCAAACTGTAGACCACTGTTTATTTTGGGGGCTATATAGGGTATTTACGACGGGCTACGTAGGGTACGTACAACGGGCTACTTAGGGCTACGGACGACGACATGCTATTTCTCTTCTCTTCACCTCTAGCTAGCGCTATAATTACCGGATGTGTATTAGCGCTAGAAGCACTAAACTCTTCACCCCCCCTCCCCCCCCCTCCTAATCCTAATCATATGATATCATACTCATCTTTGTTCAACTTCATATGTTACGCCGGTCCCTAAATGTGATTCATTAGGACAGCATGACTTTTCTTTTCAGCTACCAGCAGCAGTTTTAGGCAGCTCCACTGGCTTGCTACCCAGCCAAAACCATAACAGCGTAGAGCATCTAGAAGCTGACAAAATCATATTTCCAGTACTGTTGAAATCTTGGGGCTAGGCCCAGTGGCTGGCTCAGGGAGCTGCCTAGAAGTTGCTGCTTGTAACTGAAAAGAAAAGGTATGTGCCCAACTTCCATCAAAGACACTCAAGTTTTCCATTCCCCTGATGAGTACACTCCCAACCTTCACCGGAGGGGGTCAAGAAAATAGCCCGACAAGTCCCAGAAAAATTGCGGACAGTGGTTCGGAATTGAGCTGTTCGACGTTTTGAAGAGTGGAGAGTGGGTTTACGAGGCCCAGTTTTGGAACGTGACGGACTAAGGACCATCCCTGAGGTTCCTGCTACACACCTGGGATTCAATCATCAGTTCACAAAGATTTATACTTGGGCAGTACACTGCTGATTTGGGGGGGAGGGGGACGGGCGTTGGTACCCTTTTATTTGGCCTTAACCGTTGCCTTTAGGGTGAGACGGGTGCCGGAAAGGGTGCCGAAGACCCCCTAAATTTGCAGTGATGGAAAGAATAAACATTAATGCACCGCACTCCTGAGTAGAGAATGCAATCACATGCATGGATAGTGATATATAAGGAAGGAAACCCCCTGAGGTGGATGCTACCACGCATAGGGTGCAGCCATTAGTGCGCAAGGGTTTAAACATGCACTGCTAATTTAGGGGGGTCTTATGCACCCTTTTACTTGGCTTTAAAAAGTGCCTTTGGGTTCAGAGGTTCATTATTGTCAAGGTTCATTATTGTCAGAGTGGTGAACTACAGGCACACGGATGCTATATCGGCATCTAGATATAGCTGTCCGAAGAGCTCCCGTAGCCTAGCTGCCGTGACAGAGGGGTGCAGCAAAGGGTGCCGAAGACTCCCTAAATGTGCAGCGTTATAAACACTACTTTACCACACTCCTGAGTACAGAATGCGATCACATGCATGGATAATGATATATGAATTAATCTCCCAATGAGGCACGGTATTTGTGTGCCTACTCTTTTGTAGGAGTGGCAACGCCGATCGAACTGAATCCTAGGTGTCGCTGTTTTGTGTCGGGAGACCCACCACGTAGGTGAAAACCCTTTCACAACTTCAAAAAAAAACGTTACAAAGTGAAACTTGAACTAAAACTTGGTTGCATACCGGTAGCTTCAGCCAGCAGCTGAAGCTACTCGCGTCTTCAGCAGTAAAAAATATTTTATCAAGAAAATGTAAACGTGAACAAATCCCCCCCCCCCCCCCCCCCCCCCCCCCCCCCCCCCGCCCGCCCCCCCTCCTTGAACTTGGTTACAGAGTTACCAAGTGAGAGACAGGCCATCTTTGAACTTAGGCAAGCTCGGTCCACCACAGCATACAGCAGGGGATTGGGACGGCTGGGAGCCAGGAAGTCCCGATATCTTCACCTCCCCTGCATCTACAGGAGGGTCTTCCAAACGGTTCTACACGGATGTAACAATTTCAATTTCAATTTCTTCCAACCCAGCTTCCAACCTGCCATTCCGGCCTTCTATCCCAGCTTCCATCCAGTCTTCCGCATGGGGTGGGGGATGGGGGGTGGGGTGGGTGGGGGGCGCGACCCCCTTAATGAGCTTGTCTCGCATGGCAACCGCGAAAAATTGACGAGCGGGAGCAGGCGACATCATAACAATACTCCATCGCCCGTTATCTCCTGTGCTTCTACGGCAACAATCGTCTGCTCTCTGAGCTCTCCAAACAATTTGAAATTCGGCCCGGCACCTCAGAAATCGTGACACCAGATCAGTTGACTTAATCGAACTCGCGAGTCATCATGGCTGCGAAGTGGCTCACCTCATACACTACACATATTGACAAAGCGTACTACTTGGATATTGATTGGACCCCCGAACCTGAGCAAACCTTCCTGCTGGGGAGCCGGTGGGCAGATTTCGCGCTATGCGGTGTCTTCGCCCTCCTGCTGCCCCTGCTGCGCAACATTCTGACACGATTTGTGTTTGAGGTGAGATGACATCCAACGAGCTTATAGCAATGGATGCTAACTATACTCGCAGTTCCCTGTATGGAATTTGATGCTGTTTTGATTACACGGTCTATCAGCCTTCAGGCTACTCATCGTGTGCGGCAGTAATGGCACACCTAAACTTGGGTAGTATAAACACTACTGCACCAAGCTCCTGAGTCCAGAAGGCAATCACACGCATGCATGGATAGTGATATTTGAGGAAGGACCCTCCCTGAGGTTTCTGCTACCACACCTGGGATGCAATCACGAGTGCAAAAAGGTTTACACATGGGCAGTATACTGCTAATTTGGAGGGGGTCTTTGGCATCCCTTTATGTGGCTTTAACAGGTGCCTTTGGGGTTAGAGGGGTGGTGCAGGGGTGCAGAAAAGGGTGTCGAAGACCCCGTAAATTTGCAGTGATGGGAAGTATATACATTATCACATTAATGCACCACACTCCTGAGTAGAGAATGCAATCACATGCAAAGATATTGATATCTGAGGAAGGACCCTCCCTGAGGTGGATGCCATCACACCTGGGATGCAATCATCAGTGCATAAGGTTTAGACATGGGAACTATAACTCGAACTTGAGCTTAAGCATGGGAAACACTACGGCACCACACTCCTAAGTCCATAATGTAATCACATGCATGGGTAATGATATTTGACGAAGGATCTTCCCTGAGGTGGATGCTGCTACACCTGGAAGTACAAGTACATTGTCCGTGTGGCTGTTGGCCACACCTACGTATATATGTATATTTATTTATTTACAGGGGGGACCAGGACAAGGGCGGTCAACTGGGAGAACTTGGAACCTGTTGGACCAAAGAAGCAGACCAAAGAACAAGGACCAAAGTACTGGAAAGACTTAAGTTCAAAGGACTGAAGACAAAAGTACTAAAGGCACTAGAAACGCAAGGGACAAAACGTAAAATACAAATATAATGCAATCTCTAAGTAGTATCAAGCTCTGGCTGTATGGTATTGCATTACCCAGCATCAATCAGACGGGTCTGCGGTTCGATTGATCTAGACTAGCATAACATTGGGGGGCTTAAGCCATTTTTTGGCAGAGCCCCTCCTTCTAGGGGGCAGGAGCCCCCAGGTTCACCCATTGTCTCTCCAACAGCCCCCCAAGGCAAAGCTTGGCACGTCAGTCAACGGTCTCGTAAGAAACTGGCTTCGGTCCGCTCGATTCAGTTGGCAACACTCTCCCCCAATTTTCCACCTCGCTTACAACGCTACCTAGGACTTGTTCTAAGAGCCCATAGCTTCTAAGAGCCCATTTCTTTGACCACAGGACTTTGTGGGTAGTTAGGAAGCATATATATATATATATATATATATATATATATATATATATATATATATATATGTAGCCAAAAGGAAAAGAGTAGACTCAGCCTATATCAGTCCCTATGAAATGTGCCAAGTAGATGCAATCTTACAATGTTTAAGATTTGGTGCTACAAAAAAGTTATACTAAATTGAACTTCAGACAATTTAGTTCTTCTAATTTTGACTTTAGAAATTGAGTTCTTCTTCACATTACATTTGAAGAAGAACGTATTACCACTTTGTTTTGTGCAACGCGTTGCCAATTAAGCGACTTGGTGCTATCCCAGTGCAACGCAGTGCCCCCAGAGCCGCGGGGAGTACGAAGCACAGAGCCAGGGTGGTTTGGGAGGACATTTCTGACTAGTTTAGTCAGACAGCGATTTTCCTTCACCATCTGTCTTCTTCACACCGTGAATGAACCTATTCCCTGTTTTGCCATGCTTTTACCTCCATGGTTTGCCATGTTTTGCAGTCACTCGCCGTTCAAGGCATCTACGGAGATGTGATGAAAAGAGATGCGAATGTGAAACCAGAAATGGCGGATAAGCTTGTGCATATCATACATTTACTTATTTTTAAATGATATATACATATCAGACATTTGTATATGATATATATATGTATATCACATTTGCTGATTTATACATATATACTAGTAGGGTAGCCCGTGTGGCCGTTGGCCCCCCCCACACTCCCACCCAGGTCCTGGGTCTTGGGTCCTAGGTCCTGGTCTGGGTTACAGACAGGGTTGCGCCCTTGTATGTACCCCCCCCCCCCCCCCCCCCCCCCCCCCCCCCCTCCCACACACACACACACACACACACACTCTCTCCCTTCACATGCACTCACTTAAGATATTTCCCCCTTTGCAACTGAAAATATGTAATACATGCCCCCTTCCCTTCCCTACTCTATATACCTCCCCACCCCACACCCGCACCCACCCCAGGACCTGCATGATCCCCTACTTTTACCAAAATCTCACTGCCCCCACATCCCCCTTGACACACTTTCTCTTTCTCCCCCCTGCACTCCCCTACCCCACACACCACCCAGCCATCTCCATCCTCGCTCAACAATCCCCTCCCTCTCCCCCGCACCCACGTACACATAAGTACACCCCTGCTCCCTTCCTCTTCCCCTTCACTTAAGCTGTGCCCCCCCACCCTCTACCACACACGCAT
>JACBWV010000484.1:130000-146838 GCA_013435795.1 Chlamydomonas sp. ICE-L
CGCCAAAGTTTTTTTTGTTTTTAGTTGTTAAAGGAATTTCACCCCAGGAGGTGGGTCTCCCGAACTAAACCAGCAACACCGAGGATTCAGTTCGAATGGCGTTGCCACTCCTGCAAAAAAGTAGGCACACTTAGGGTCATTGAGAGATGCCGACCCTCGACCAAACAAACAATGGACTGCAGAAAATGTTTTAACATAAAAAACCTGTGTGGCGTCAATCCCTCGATATTTTAGCCGCCGGGTCATTCTTACGGACTGCTGCAAATGTGTAAAGATGATTCAATTGGATATTTTGTATAGCTTTCCCTGATTCATTTTATCAGAAAGATATAAAATGGTGTCTCAATTAATAATGAGTTATTCCCAGGTTATTCCTCGGTTATTCCCATACAAAAAACACAAAAAACCTTTGCGACTCTAATCCCTCGACAGGTGTGCTGCTCTTCTACTGCATCGAAACAGGCTTCTACCTACAGGCCATTCACTTCCTCACGTTCATTGAGGTGAGCAAGCGCCATTGTTGTTATTTATTTTATGTTTATTTTATGTTTATGTTAATGTTAATGTTTATTTTATTTTATGTTTATTTTGTTTTATTTTATGTTTATTTTATTTTATGTTTATGTTTATTTTATTTTATTTTATGTTTATTTATTTTATGTTTATGTTTATTTTATGTTTATGTTTATGTTTATTTTCTTGTGCTGCATCAAAACAGGCTTCTACCTGCAGGCCATTCACTTCCTCACATTCATTGAGGTGAGCAAGCGCCTTCATTCTTATTTTATTTAATATGTTTTTGGTTTAGCCCCCTCTTCAAGGGGGTGGGAGCCCCCAGGGTTACCCCATTGTGTCCATTTGACCGCCCCCCGAAAAATTGAAGCCTGACACATCAGCCAACTGTCTCATAACTAACTGACTTCGGTCAGCTCCATTTCCGTTGCCACCTTTCGTTTCGTTGCCAACACACTCCGCCAATTTTCCGCGTCGCTTGCAACGCTGCATAGGGCTTGATATTTTCTTCTACTGCATCGCAACAGGCTTCTAACCGCAGGCCATTCCCTTCCTCACTTTTATTGATGCGAGCAAGCGCCATTGTTGTTATTTTATTTTCTATATTTGTATTTTCTTGTGCTGCATCAAAACAGGCTTCTACCTGCAGGCCATTCATTTCCTCACATTCATTGAGGGGAGCAAGCGCCTTTATTCTTACTTTAGTTTATGTATTTATTGTATATATTTGTATTTTCTTCAACTGCATCAAAATAGGTTTCATCTGCAGGCCATTCACTTCCTCACATTCATTGAGGCGAGCCATTGTTTTTATTTGCGCAATTGTTTTTATTATCATTATTTTGTTTTTTTTGCGCCATTGTTTTTATTTTTGGTAGTGTTCTTCAAATCAAATCGAGCAATGGGCTACGAGCACCTATATGTCGGGTTGGTGTCTACTGTACGGCTGTACTGCAGCTTACTTGTGTAACACCGTTCACTACAAGCATAGCATATGAATGATGGGTTGGTGTTACGGCTGAATGAACATGACATATATGTCGGGAACGGCAATATGATATCATATGATGCCGGGAGTCTGACTAGGCTAAAGTTACCTTTCATATACAATATCATATGATGCAATTTGTATGATATCATATGATATCATACTCGCCTTGGGTCAACATCATATGATCTGCAGGGTTGCCGCTGCCGTTATAATGATCTTTCCAAAGTTGTTGCGCGAAGTCATATGATCTGTCGTAATGATATTGAATGTATGTTGTAGTCCAGGGGTAGGCCCAATAGGCTGAATGGACTTGCCCAACCGTGACCGGAGGGGCTATATCGTAAAAGCACTGATGAACTGAACCCCAAACAATCGGGTCACCGACAGGGGCCCTTAGCGCAGTTACAGTAAATATTTAAATCTACAATTATAATTTAATATGTGATACTTGATTACGGTTGTCAATATCGTAATATTAATTATATAATAAATGATTAGGGTCGTGAAATCGTCGTGCTTCCAATGTTATCTCACGAAATGGGAAGATATATTGTACAATACAAATATTGTCAAGCAATCATGCAATATGGTATGATATATTGTACGGTACACATTGTCTCGGCGTGATATCGTTCTTGATAACGCTGCTCTCCGCACAATAATACCGTCACTGTCATCGTGCATCATCGTCTCCGCGCGATATCATTCTTGATAACGCTGCTATCTGCACAATAATACCGTCACCGTTACTGTGCATCATCATCTCCGCGCGATATCGGCCTTGATAACACCTTATATCTGATAAATGATGTACGTATCTATGTTACAGTCCAGGGGTAGGCCAAATAGGCTGAAGGGGCTTGCCCAACCTTGACAGCAAGGGCCATAAATGATGTATGTAGGGACCGGCATATCATATGATGTTGACCAAAGGCGAGTATGATATCATATGATATCCTACAAATTGTATTATATGATGTCATATATGAGTGGTAACTTTTGCCTAGTTAGGCCGCCGTCATCGCATGATATTGTATGATGACATGATATCATACTGCCGTTCGCTATATATATGTAAACCTGCCGCAGCATATTGTTGGCGGAGCCCCCTCTTCAAGGGGGCGGGAGCCCCCAGGGTTACACATTTGTCCGTCTGTGTGACCGTTTGACTGAGACAAAGCATGACACGTCAGCCAACGGTCTCATAAATAACTGGCTTCCATTGCCACCTGCCGCTCCGTCCCGAGCACTCTTCGCCATTTTATAGCGTCCCAAGCGACGCTTGGGACGCGGCATTGAACTTGTTCTGGATGTGACAGTGCTATTTATATGTGACAGTACTACCTTCCTGTATGTGACAGTACCCTTCTCGCCTCCTGCCCCTCTGTCCAGGTCCGCCGCAAGGATTGGCTGGAGTCCATGATCCATCACGTTATCACTGTCTTCCTGCTGGTAAGAGATGATCACTAAAAGGGTTGGGAGTTGGGCTTGAGGGGGGTCGAGGTAAGGGGGTTGACAGTTGGGGTTGAGGGGGTTGGAGGTAAGGGGGTTGAGAGTTAGGGGTAAGGGAGTCCATGATCCATCACGTTATCACGGTCTTCCTGCTGGTAAGAGATGATCACAAAAATGGTTGGGAGTTGGTTTATGGGGGTTGGGAGTTGGGGTTGAGGGGGGTCGAGGTAAGGGGGTTGATGGTTGGGGTTGAGGGGGTTGGAGGTAAGGGGGTTGAGAGTTCGGGGTAAGGGAGTAATCCATCACGATATCACTGTCTTCCTGTTGGTAAGAGGTGATAACAGAATAATGTAAAGATATTGCATAATCACGTTATCACTGTCTTCCTGCTGGTAAGAGACGTTAACAAAAAGGATTGGCAGTTGGGGCTTAGGGAGTTGGGAGTTAGGGTGGGGGTGGTGGAGGTAAGGGGGTTGGGAGTTGGGGTGAGGAAGTTGGGGCTAAGGGAGTTGGGGCTAAGGGGGTTAAGAGGTAATGGGGTTGGGAGTAAGGGGGTTGGGTCTAAGGGGTTGGAGGTAAGGGGGTTGAGTGTTAGGAGTAAGGGAATCCATGATCCATCACGTCATCAATCTTCCTGCTAGTAAGACATGATAACAAAATAATGCAAACTTAATGTATAATCATGTGGGCACCCTATTTTGTGTGCCATTTTTGCTACCATTTCCAAAGCAGGTACAGGGGCGCATCCTGTTTGCACAACCCCTAATTATAAGACTAAGTGTGCAGGCTATATATGTACACATTTTTTGGCAGAGCCCCCCCTTCTGGGGGGGCGGAAGCCCCAGGGTCACCGCGTTGTCCGTCTGAAACACGAAACAAGTAACCGTGGCCCTAACTGTCTCGCAAACCCTGGCTTCGGTCCGCTGCACTCGATTCCATTGCCAACTGTCACTCTGGTAGCCAACACTCTCCACGAATTTCCGCCTCGCTTGCGACGCCTAAGATTTTTCTTATTTGTCATATTCTGTCACCGACAGATTACATTTTTGGATGTGTCTACAAGTGTATGATAGGTTGACATGCACTCGTCGAGGCTCTCACATGCCTGCTCCTACCACATCAACGTTTGATAGTAGAAAGTGCACATCAACCCTGTCTCAACCTATCATATTCCCTTGTTCTTCTCATCCCCCCTCGCGTCCATGTTCCCACAGACCTACCCCTATCATGCAACGTTTGATTGCAGAAAGTGCATATCAACATATCATATACGGTACCCTTGTTCTTATTATCCCCCCTCCATCAATGTTCTCACAGACCTACTCCTACCATGTCAACGTTTGATAGCAGAACGTGCATATCAACATATCATACGGTACCCTTGTTCTTATTATCCCCCCTCCATCAATGTTCTCAAAGTTCTACTCCTACCATGTCAACGTTTGATAGCAGAACGTGTAAATCAACATATCATGTACGGTACCCTTGTTCTTATTATCCCCCCTCCATCAGTGTTCTCACAGTCCTACTCCTACCATGTCAACGTTTGATAGCAGAGCGTGTAAATCAACATACCCCCACACCATGTACCCTTGTGATTCTATTGCTCCCTCTTGTCCATGCTCTCACTAATGCGAACTCACCACCATGCTTACGACATTAACTATTTGGCGGCATAATGTGCAAATCAACATATCAGCATGCCATATTCCCTTGATTCATGGTTGGCCCCAGTGCAAGCAAGCAGGCAGGCCCCTCAACCTCAAGCCTCTTAATATGGCGTACTATTTATTTATTCATTTATTTATTTATTTATTCTCTTGTGATTTAAATCCTCCCTCTGCCAATGTACCGCAGTCATACTCCTACCACATCAACTTTTGATGACAGAAAGTGCAAATCAACATAGCAACATATCAACATCCCATATTCCCTCGATTAGTGGTTGGCCCCAGTGCAAGCAAACAGGCTGGCCCCTCAACCTCAAGCCTCTTAATAAGGCGTGCTATATATTTATTTATTCCCTTGTGATTTTAATCCTCCCTCCGTCAATGTTCCCACAGTCCTACTCCTACCACATCAACTTGAGCCAAATGGGCGTGATGATCATTCTAGTGCACGACATCTCGGACATTTTCCTTGAAGCTGCCAAGTTGGCCAGGTATGGTTTGGGTTGGTTTTGATTCGCAAGGTATCATATGAGTTGGTTTGGCCAGGTTTGGTCTTGTTTGGTCAGGTATGGCTTGTTTTGGTCCTGGTTTTGTTTGGGCAGGTATGGCTTGGTTTTGTTTTGTTTGGGCAGGTGCGGCTTGGTTTATTTTTGTATGGGCAGGTATGGCTTGGTTTGGTCTTGTTTGGCCAGGTATGGCTTGTTTTGGTTTTGTTTTGTTTGGACGGGTATGGCTTGGTTTTGTTTTGTTTGGGCAAGTATGGCTTGTTTTGGTTCTGATTTTGTTTAGGCAAGTATGGCTTGTTTTGGTTCTGGTTTTGTTTGGGCAAGTATGGCTTGTTTTGGTTTGGGCAGGTATGGCTTGTTTTTGCTTTGTTTGGGCAGGTGTGGCTTTTTTTGTTTTGATTTTGTTTGGGCAGGTATGGCTTGTTTTAGTTTTGGTTTTGTTTGGGCATGAGTGGCTTGGTTTGGTTTTCGTTTTGTTTGGGCAGGTATGGCTTGGTCTTGGTCTTGTTTGGCCGTTTTTTTTGGGGGGGGGGGGGGGGGGGGGGGGGGGGGGGTATGGCTTGGTTTTGTTTTGTTTGGGCGACTATGGCTTGTTTTGGTCCTGGTTTTGTTTGGGCAGGTATGGCTTGGTTTGTTTTGTTGGGGCAGGTATGGCTTGGTTTTGTTTGTTTGGCCAGGTATGGCTTGGGCTTGGTCTGTTTGGCCGTTTTGGGGGGGGGGGCGGTATGGCTTGGTTTGTTTTGTTTGGGCTACTATGGCTTGTTTGGTCCTGGTTTTGTTTGGGCAGGTATGGCTTGTTTTGTTTTGTTGGGGCAGGCGTGGCTTGGTTTGGTTTTGCCACATGGTATATTTTCCTTCGGGCCACTCACCATATGCAGGCAGAGTAATCATATTAGCACAAATTGAACTTGGTTGGCATAAGCACTACTACAGGGCAGATAGGGGTTTGGTTAGGGCAGTTAGGGGTTGGTAAGGCAGGTAGGGATTGGTTAGGGCAGGTAGAGGTGGGTTGGGGCAGGCAGAAATGGGTTGGTTAGGGCAGGTAGGGATTGGTTATGGCAGGTAGGGATTGGTTATGGCAGGTAGGGATGGTTGGTTTAGGGCAGGTAGGGATTAGTTAGGGCAGGTAGAGGTGGGTTGGTTAGGCAGGTAGGGATTGGTTAGGCAGGTAGGGATTGGTTTGGGCAGGTAGAGGTGGGTTGGGCAAGGCAGGTATGGGATGGTTAGGGCAGGTAGGGATTGGTTGGGCAGGTAGAGGTGTGTTGGTTAGGCAAGGATGGGGTTGGTTAGGGCAGGTAGGATTGGTTAGGGCAGGTAGAGGTGGGTTGGGCAGGCAGGTATGGGTTGGTTATGGGCAGGTAGGGATTGGTTAGGGCAGGTAGGGATGGGTTTGGTTAGGGCAGGTAGGGATAGGTTAGGGCAGGTATAGGTGTGTTGGGCAGCAATATGGTTTGGTTATGGAAAGGTAGGATTGTTAGGGCAGGTAGGGATTGGTTGGTTAGGGCAGGTATGGATTAGTTAGGGCATGAGAGGTGGGGGGGGGGGGGGGTTGGTTAGGCAGGTAGGGATGGTTTAGGCAGTGGGATTGGTTGGGCGGTAGAGGTGGGTTGGTTAGGCATGTATGGGTTGGTAGGGCAGGTAGGGATTGGTAGGGCAGGTAAGGTGGGTTGGTTAGGGAAGGTTATAGTTGGTTAGGGGCAGGTAGGGATTGTTTGGGCAGTATAGGTGGGTTGGGCATTTCCGTATGGGGATGGTTGGAGTGCATGTGGGATTTGTTAGGGGCATAGAGGGTGGGTTGGTGAGGCAGTATGGTTGGTTAGGCAGGTAGGGATTTGGTT
This sequence comes from Chlamydomonas sp. ICE-L, assembly GCA_013435795.1. Lineage (NCBI taxonomy): Eukaryota > Viridiplantae > Chlorophyta > Chlorophyceae > Chlamydomonadales > Chlamydomonadaceae > Chlamydomonas > Chlamydomonas sp. ICE-L. Next base: position 136,971 of record JACBWV010000484.1, read on the forward strand.
GGCAGGTAAGTTGGGTTGGGCATGTAGGTATGGGATTGGTTAGGGCAGTTTTAGGAATTGGTTTGGGGGCAGGTAGGATGGGTTTGGTTTAGGGCATTAGGATTGGTTAGGGCAGGTAGAGGTGGTTGGGCAGCAGATAGGGTCGGTTAGGCAGGTAGGGATTGTTATGGCAGGTAGGGAGGGGTTGGTGGTCGGTAGGGATTGGTTTGGGCAGGTAGAGGTGGGTTGGTTTTAGCGCATGTAGGATTGGTTAGGGCAGTAGTGATTGGTTGGGCAGTAGATGTTGTTTGGTTTTAGGCAGTATGGGTTTGGTAGGCAGGTAGGGATTGGTTAGGGCAGGTAGAGGTGGGTTGGTTATAAGTTATAGGTTGGTTAGGCATGTAGAGGGGTTTGGGCAGGCAGGTATGGGTTTGTTTAGGGGAGGTAGGGATGTTAGGGCAGGTAAGGTATGGTTGGTTTGGTCCTCCGGTCGGGATGGTTTTACGAGCATGTCGCGGTGGTTTGGGCAGGCCGAAATGGGTTGGTTAGGGCAGGTCAGGGATTTGGTTAGGGCAGGTCGGGATGTGGTTGGGTTTCGTGCATGTCGGAATTAGTTAGGGCAGGTGATGGGGTTGGTTAGGCAGGTAGGATTGGTTATGGCAGGTAGAGGATTGTTGGGCAGGTCGAGGTGGGTTGGTTAGGCATTTATTGTGATGGTTAGGGCAGGTAAGTGTGATGGTTTAGGGCAGGTAGAGTGGTGTTGTTAGGCATGTTATGGGGTTTGTTAGGGCAGGTAGGGATTGGTTAGAGGGCCGTATAGTGTGGTTGGGCAGGCAGGTATGGGTTGGTTATGCAGGTATGGATTGTTTAGGTAGGTAGGGATGGTTGGTTAGGGCAGGTAGGGATTTGGTTAGGGCAGGTAGAGGTGAGTTGCAGCAGATATGGTTGGTATTCGGGAGTAGGGATGGGTTAGGGCAGGTCGGGATGGGGGTTGGTTAGGCAGTTAGGGATTAGTAATGGAGGCATTCTCGGTGGGTTTTGGTTAGCAGTAGGATTGGTTAAGGGCCGTTTATTTAATTGGTTTGGGCAGTAGATAACGGTGGGTTTTGTTGTTAGGAGTATATTTTGTTAGGGCAGGTAGGATTGTTTTTGGGCAGGTAGAGGTGTGTTGGTAGGAAGTTATAGGTTGGTTAGGGCAGGTAGGGATTGGTTTGGGCAGGTAGAGGTGGGTTGGGCAGTCAGGTATGGGATGGTTAGGGCAGGTAGGGATTGGTTAGGCAGTAGAGTGTGTGTGGTCGGCATGTATGGGTGGTTAGGACGGTAAGGATTGGGTGGGCCAGGTAGAGGTGTGTTGGGCAGGCAGTATGGGGTTGGTTAGGGCAAGTAGGGATTGGTTAGGGCAAGGTAGGGAATGGTTTGGTTAGGGCAAGTGTAGGATTGTTAGTGCAGTAGAGGTTGGGGGTGGGCATGCAGAATATGGTTGGTTTAGCAGTATGTGATGGTGGGTGAACTACGGGGGATGGCGCGGTGTAGGAGGGTAATTGGAGGGATTTTAGTAGGGAGGGGAAGACATGGGTAGAGGTGAGTGATTAGGGGTTTGGCCTAATTTGTTATGCATGTAGGTTTTAGGGCCCTCCCATTGTGTTTTTGGCGTAAGGGGTTTGGTTTAGGCAGTATGGTTGTAGGCAGGGTGGGTGGTTGGGCAGTAGAGGTGGGTGGTTAGGAAGTATGTTGTTAGGGCGTGTAAGGTGGGTTGGGCCAGCAGAGGGGTTGTTAGCATAGGATTGGTTAGTGCCAGTTAGGGATATTGGGTTGGGCAGGGAGGGATTGGGTTTGGCAGGTAGAGGTGGGTTGGTCAGGCAGATATGGGTTGTTCGGCCGGTCCGGCTGGTTCGGCGGTCGGTAGGGTTTTGGTTCGGGCCTTCGGGCATTCGTTCGGGAGGGCCGGTCGGTTGGGTTTGTTCCATTCTGGGGGTTGTTTAGGTCAAGTAGATTGTTCGGGCAGTAGAGGTGGGTTGGTTACGTCAGTCCTGGGTTGGTTATGGCAGGGTAGGGTTGGGTTAGGGCAGGTAGAGTGGGTTGGTTCGGCGGTAGGGATTTGTTAGGGCATGTAGGGATGGGTTGTTCCGGCAGGTAGGGATGGTTAGGGCAGGTAGAGGTGGGTTGGGCGGGCAGATAATGGGTTGGTTAGGCACGGTAGGGAATTGGTTTAGGGCAGTAGGGATGGGTTGGTTAGGGCCGGTAGGGATGTGTTTGCATGGTTGAGGGGTTGGTTTAGGCAAGTGGAGTGGGGTAGGGCAGGTATGGGGTTGGTTTGGGTCAGAGTAGAGGTGGTTTGGTTAGCAGTAATGGTGGTAGGGCAGGAGAGATTTGGTTTAGGGCGGGTAGAGGTGGTTGTTAGGGAGGTATAAGTGTTGGTTTGGCGGTAGAGGGGGGTTGGGCAAGCAGGTTATGGGTTTGGTTAGGCAGGTAGGGATATTGGTTAGGGCGTAGGTGATGGTTTGTGGTTGGGCATGTAGGGATTGGTAGGGCAGGTAAGGTGGGGTTTGGGCAGGCAATATGGGTTTGTTTGTAGGGCAAGGTAAGGATTTGTTAGGCAGTAGTATGGGTTTGGTGAGGGCAGGTAGGGATTGGTTTATGGCAGGTTGAGGTGGGTTGGTAGCAGGTATGGGTTGTTCGGGCAGGTAGGATTGTGTAGGCAGGTAAGTGTGGTTATTGTTAGGCAGTATGGGTTTGGTTATGGCAGGTGGGAGTGGTTAGGGCTGTGAGGTGGTTGGTTAGAGAGCAGTATGGTTGGTTAGTGCGGGTAGGGATTGGGTAGGGCAGGTAGAGGGAGTTGGGCAGGCAGATATGGTTGGTTAGGGAGTGGGGATTGGTTCGGGCAGTAGGGATGGGTTGGTTAGGGCAGGTGGGATTAGTTTGGGCAAGGTGAGGTGGGTTGGTTAGGCAGTAGGGATTGGTTAGGCAGTAGGTAATGGTTTGTTTGGGGGGGGCAGGTGAGTGGGTTGGTTAGGCCGGTATGGGTGGTTAGGGCAGGTAGGGATTGGTTATGGCAAGGTAAGAAGTGAGGTTTGGTTAGGAGGTATAGTTGGTTAGGGCGGTAGGGATGGTTTGGGCAGGTATAGGTTGGTTTTGGGCATGCAGGTATTGGATGGTTAGGGGCAGGTAGGTATTGGTTAGGGCATGTAGAGTGTGTTGGTTAGGCGTTAGGGTTGGTTAGGTACAGGTAGGGATTGGGGTTAGGGCAGGTAGAGGTTGGTTTGGCAGGCAGGTATGGTGTGTTTTGGTTAGTGAGTAGGGATTGTTTGGGCGGTAGGATGGGTTGGTTAGGAGGCAGGTAGGATTGTTAGGGAGGTAGAGGTGGGTTGGGCAGGCAGATATGGGTTGGTTAGGGCAGGTAGGGATTGGTTAGGGCAGGTAGGGATTGGTTAGGGCAGGTAGGGATTGGTTTGGGCAGCTAGAGGTGGGTTGGTTAGGCAGGTAGGGATTGGTTAGGGCAGGTAGGGATTGGTTTGGGCAGGTAGAGGTGGGTTGGTTAGGAAGTTATAGGTTGGTTAGGGCAGGTAGGGATTGGTTTGGGCAGGTAGAGGTGGGTTGGTTAGGAAGTTATAGGTTGGTTAGGGCAGGTAGGGATTGGTTTGGGCAGGTAGAGGTGGGTTGGGCAGTCAGGTATGGGATGGTTAGGGCAGGTAGGGATTGGTTAGGGCAGGTAGAGGTGTGTTGGTTAAGGCGTATGGGTGGGGAAAAAAAAGAAAAAAGGAAAAAATTAGACAGTAGTTTGGTTAGGCAGTAGAGGTTGGGTTGGGCGGCGGTTGGGTGTTAGGGCAGTTATGATTGGTTAGGGCAGGTAGGGATGGTTGGTTAGGCAGGTAGGTTGGTTTGGCAGGGAGAGGTGGGTTGTGGGCAGGCCATATATGGGTTGGGTTAGGGCGGTAGGGATGGTTAGGGCAGGTGGATTGGTTGGGGCAGTAGGATGGGTTTGGGCAGCTAGAGGTTGGTTGGTTAGCAGGTAGGATTGGTTAGGGCGGTAGGGAGTGGTTTGGGCAAGTAGAGGTGGTTGGTTAGGCAGTATGGGTGGGTCAAGGGCGGTAGGATTGGTTCGGGCAGGTAAATGTTGGGTTGGTTAGGAGGTATAGGTTGGTTAGGGGCGGGTAGAGGTGGGTTGGCAGGCAGTATGGGTTGGTTAGGGCAGGTAGGGATTGGTTAGGCCGGTATGGAATAGTTTGGTTGGGGCAGGTAGGGAAGGTTTGGGGCAGTCGAGGTGGGTTGGGCATGCCCGAACAAAAAGATATGGTTGGTTAATGGCAAGGGTAAGGATTGGTTAGGGCCGTTAGTTATGGGTTGGTTAGGGCAGGTTAGGGAGGCGTTTAGGTCAGTAAGAGGTGGGTTGGTTCGGGCAGAGGTATGGGTTGTTTAGGGCAGGGTAGGGAGTGTTTAGGGGCAGGTAAGGTGGGTTGTTAGTCCAGTATGGGTTGGTTATGGCAGGTTGGGATTGGTGGGGCAGGTAGAGGGTTGGGTTTGGTTTAGGCGCAGGTAGGATTGGTTAGGGCGGTCGGGAATGGGTTGGGTTAGGGCAGGTAGGGTGGGTTAGGGCAGGTAGAGGTGGGTTGGGCAGGCAGATATGGGTTGGTTAGGGCAGGTGTGAGTGGGTTATGGCAAGGTATGATGGGTTGGGTAGGCAGGTAGGGATTGTTGGTGTTTGGCAGGTTAGGTGGGTTGGTTAGGCAGTTTGGTTTGGTTAGGGCAGGTATGGGTTGGTTTTGGTCAGAGTATAGTGGTTTTGTTAGCATTGTGGTTGGTACTGGCAGTATAGTATTGGTTATGGAGGGCGTAGAGGGTGGGATTTGGTTAGGAAGGTATAGGTTTTTTTAGTTTCTGTGTATATTTTTGTGTTTGGGGCAGCCGGTATGGGTTGGTTGGCTGTAGGGATTTGTGTTTAGGTGTGGCAGTTATTTATTGGTTGTGTTTGGTCATGTTAAGGGGAATTGGTTAGGGCAGTTAGAGGTGGGTGATGGCATGCAGATATGGGTGGTTAGGGCCGTACGGATTGTTAGGGCAGTAGGTATGGTTGTTAGGGCAGTTGGATTGGTTTAGAGGGCAGGTTAGGTGGTTGGTTAGGCAGTTTTGGGTTGGTTATGGCAGGTATGGATTGTTTCGGGCAGGTAGAGTGGGTTGTTAGGCAGGTATTTTGGTTTTATGGCCGGTATGATTGTTAGGCAGTAGATGTGGGGTTGGTTAGGCAGTAGGGTTGGTTAGGGCGGTAGGGATTTGGTAGGGCGGTAGAGGTTAGTTGGGCAGGCAGATCTGGGGTTTGGTTTGGGAAGGTGGGGAGTTGCGTTAGGGCATGGTAGGGATGGTTGGTTTAGGGCATGTAGGGATTAATTTGGGCAGGTAAGGTGGGGTGGTTAAGGCGGGTAGGATTGGTTAGGCAGGTAGGAAATGGTTTTGGGCAGGTTAAGTTGGGTGGTTAGGCAGGTATTGGTTGGTTAGGGGCCGGTAGGATTGGCTATGGAGGGCGGTTAGAGGTGTGGGTTGGTTAGGAAGGTATAGGTTGGTTAGGAGGGCAGGTAGGGATTGGTTTGGGCAGGTTAGGGTGGGTTGGCAGGCATGTAGGGTATGGTTTTATGGCAGGGTAGGAGTGGTTCGGGCAGTAAGTGGGTTGGTTTGCAGTATGGGTTGGTTTAGGCAGGTAGGATTGGTTAGGCGCAGGTAGAGGTGGGGTTTTGGCAGGCAGGTTAATGGGTTGGTTAGGGCAGGTAGGGATTGGGAGGGGCAGGTATGGATGGGTTGGTAAGGGCAGGTAGGGATTGGTTAGGGCAGTAGAGGTGGTTTGGGCAGGGCAGATATTGGTTGTAGGGCAGTAGGGATGTTTAGGGGCAGGTAGGGGATGGGTTGTTAGGGCCGGTATGGATTGTTGGGCAGCTAGAGGTGGTTGGTTTGGTCAGTAGGGGGATTGGTAGGGCAGGTAGGGATGGTGTTTGGGCAGTAGAGGTGGGTTGGTTAGTCAGGTATGGGTTATTAAGGGCATGTAGTGATTGTAGGCAGGTAGAGGTGGGTTTGGGTTAGGAAGGTATAGGTTGGTTAGGGGGCTTGTAGAGGTGTGTTGTGCAGGCAGTTAATGTTTGTTAGGGCAGGTAGGGAATTGGTTCGGGCAGGTCTGGATTGTTTGGTTTGGGCAGTAGGGATTGGTTTTTGGGCCGGTAAGGGTGGGTTGGCAGGCAGATATGGGTTGGTTTAGGCGTGGCAGGGTAATGTTGGTTAGGGCAGGTAGGTATGGGTTGGTTAGGGCAGGTAGGGATTAGTTAGGGCAGGTAGAGGTGGGTTGGTTAGGCAGGTATGGGTTGGTTAGGGCAGGTAGGGTATGGGTTGGGCAGTAAGTGGGTTGGTTAGGGCAGGTCCTGGGTTGGTTATTATCGGTAGGGATTGGTAGGGCAGGTAGATTGGGTTGGTTAGGGCAGGTAGGGATTGGTTAGGGCAGGTAGGGATGGGTTGGTTAGGGCAGGTAGGGATTGGTTAGGGCAGGTAGAGGTGGGTTGGGCAGGCAGATATGGGTTGGTTAGGGCAGGTAGGGATTGGTTAGGGCAGGTAGGGATGGGTTGGTTAGGGCAGGTAGGGATTGGTTTTGGCAGGTTGAGGTGGGTTGGTTATGCATGGTAATGGATTTGGGGTTAGGGGAGGTAGGGATGGTTTGGGCATGAGTAAGGTGTTTGTTAGGGCAGTTATGGGTTGGTAAGGGCAGGTAGAAGATTGGTAAGGCGGGTAGAGGTGGGTGGGTTGAGGATGGGTTTGGTTAGGGCGGGTTAGATGGGTTGGCCGGCATGTAGTGGGTGGTTATGGCAGGTAGGGATTGGTTAGGGCGGTAGGATGGGTTGTTGGGCAGGTATGATGGGTAGGCAGGTATAGGTGGGTTGGGCAGCAGATATGGGTTGGTTAGTGCAGTAAGGATTGTTAGGGCAGTAGGTATGGGTTGGTTAGGGCAGGTAGGGATTGGTTAGGGCAGGTTGAGGTGGGTTGGTTAGGCAGATGGGTTTGTTAGGGCAGGTAGGGTTGGTTAGGGCAGTTAGAGGTGGGTTGTTAGGCCGGTCTGGTTGGTTATGACAGGTACGGGATTGTTAGGGCGGAGAGTTTGGATTGATTAGTCAGGTATGATGGGTTTGGTTAGAGGGCGGGTAGGGATTGGTTAGGGGCAGCTAGAGGTGGTTGGGCAGGCGAACACTAACATGGGGGTTGAAGTTAGGGAAGGTAGGGATTGGTTAGGCAGGTATGGATGGCTTGGTTAGGCCGGTAGGGATTTTTTGGGCAGTAGAGGTTGTTGGTTAGCAGGAGGATTGGTTGGGAGCAGGTAGGGAATGGTTTGGGGCCAGGAGAGTGGGGGTGGTTGGCAGGTTGGGTGGTAAAGGGCGGTATGGATTGGTTAGGGCAGTAGAGGTTTGGTTGTTTTAAGTCATAGGTTGGTTAGGGCAGTAGGGATGGGTTTGGGCAGGTGAGTGGGGTTTGGTTAGGCAGGTATGGGATGGTTAGTGCAGTAGGGATTTTTTGGCGGTAGAGGTGTGTTGTTAGGCAGGTTAATGGGTTGGGTTTAGGGCAGGTAGGGATTGTTCGGACAGGGAAGGTGGTTGGGGCGGCAGGTATTGGTTTGTAGGGCAGGTAGGGATTGGTTAGTGGGCAGGTTAGGGAAGGTTGGTTTAGGCAGGTAGGATTGGTTCTGGCAGGTAAGAGGTGATTTGGGCAGGCTATATGGGTTGGATTAGGCTGTTAGTGATTGGTTAGGGCAGTAGGGATGGGTGTTATGGCAGGTAGGATTAGTTGGGCCAGGTAGAAGGTTGGTTGGTTAGGCCGGTATGTATTGGTTAGGGGCATGTAGGGATTTGGGTTTGGTCAGGTAGATGTGGTTTGTTTTAAGCGGTATTGGTTGGTAATAGTGGCCAGGTAGGGATTGGTTAGGCAGGTAGAGGTGGGTTGGTTTATGAATGGTATATTTTTGGTTAGTGCAGGTATGATTGGTTTGGGCGAGGTTGAGGTGGGTTGGGCATGCAGTTATGGGATGGTTAGGGTCATGTAGGGAGTGGGTTGTGCAGGTAGATGTGTGTTGGTTACGTCAGGTATGGGTTGTTTGGGGGCGGTAGGTAATTGGTTAGGCAGTAGAGGTGGGTTGGGCAGCAGGTATTGGGTGGTTAGGGCAGTGTAGGGATTGGGTTAGGGCAGGTAGGGATGTGGTTTGTTTATGAGGGCAGATATTGGTTTAGGGCAGGTAGAGGTGGGTTGGGCAGTCAGATATGGTTGGTTTAGGCAGGTAGGGATTGGTTAGGGCAGGTAGGTATGTTGGTTAGGGCGGTATGGATTGTTTTGGGCCAGCAAAGGGGGTTGGTTAGGCAGGGACAAGGGATTGGTAGGTCAGGTGGAGGGCTTTTTGGGGCGGGTATAGGTGTGTTGTTTAGCAGGTATTGGTTGGTAAGGGCAGGTAGGGGATTGGTTTAGGGCAGGTATAGGTGGGTAGTTAGGAAGTCGAGTTGGTTAGAGGGGCGGGTAGAGTTGGTTGGCCAGGCAGTAGGGGTTGGTTAGGGCCAGGTAGGGATTGGTTAGGGCAGGTAGGGATGGGTTTGGTTGGGGCAGGTATGGATTGGTTTTGGCAGGAGAGGGGTTTAGGTCAGGCAGATATGGGTTTGGTTAGGGCATGTAGGATTGGTTGGAGGTATGAGGGTGTGGGTTTGGCAGTATGGATTAGTTGGGCCGTCGATTTGGTTGTTAGATGATGGGTGGGTTGGGCAGGTAGGAGGGTTATGGGCAGGTAGAGGTGGGTTGGTTAGGCAGGCAATGGGTTGGTTATAGCAGGTGGGATTTTTGGCAGGTAGATGTGGGTTGGTTGGGCAGGTTAGGGATTGTTGTTTAGGGGCAGTAGGGATGGGTTTGGTTAGGGCAGGTAGGGATTGTTAGGTCGGTAGATGTGGGGTTGGGCGCCAGAGGGGCGATCTGGGTTGGTTAGGGCAGGTAGGGATTGGTTAGGTATGCAGGTGGGGATGGTTGGTTAGGGCAGTAGGGATTGGTTTTGTGCGTTTGAGGTGGGTTGGTTAGGCAGGTAGGGATTGGTTAGGTAGGTATGGGATTGGTTTGGCAGGTAGGGTGGTTTTTTAGGGCAGGTATGGGTTGGTAAGGGCTGGTAGTAGTTGGTTTTAGGCGTTAAGATGTGTGTTGTTATGAAGGTATAGGTGTTATGTGCGGTAGAGGTTGGTTTGCTGCAGGTATGGTTTGGTTAGGAGGTAGTTGATTGTTAGGGGGCAGGGTTAGTGATGTGGTTGGTTTGGGCCGGTAGGGGATTGGTTAGGTTGGCATTTAGAGGTGGGTGTGGCATGCATATTGGTTTGGGTGTAGGTTGCAGGTAAGGATTGTTAGGCGGTAGGTATGGGGTGGTTAGGGCATGTAGGGTTGGTTAGGCAGGTTGAGGTGGGTGGTAGGCGGTATGGTGGGTAGGGCATAGGGATTGGGTTAGGGGCAGGTAGAGGGGGTTTCGTAAGGCAGGTATGTGTGGTTATGGCAGGTAGGGATTGGTTAGCACCGCAGGTTAGAATGGTGTTTGGTTAGGCAGTTCTTTGTTGTTTAGTGCTTGTAGAGGAGGTTGGGCAGGCAGTTATGGGGGTTTGTTTAGGGCAGTAGGGATTGGTTAGTGCAGGTAGGGATGGGTCTTTTTAGGGCATGTATGGATTAGTTAGGGCAGGTAGAGGTGGGTTAGTTAGGGCAGTAGGGTGGTTAGGGCAGGTAGGATTTGTGGTTTGGGCGGTAGATGTGGGTTGGTTAGGCAGGTTGGGTGGTAAGGGCATGTAGGGATTGTTTAGGGCAGGTAGAGGTGGTTTGTGTAGGCAAAGGTATAAGGTTGGTTAGGGCAGGTAGGTTC
>JACBWV010000484.1:147338-186362 GCA_013435795.1 Chlamydomonas sp. ICE-L
ACGTCTTTGACAAAGAAGAAAACGAATATGTGTCTGATCATTGACTTGCAATGCGAAAATTAGGGGGATTCAGCACCCACTCAAGCATGTTAATGTGCACGATGAAGTATCGACTTGTGCTTAAGTGCATTATCGCATTCACACAGTAAAGTGACACTACAATTCCGTAAGCGAGCAGTCAGCATTCCAGAATTCCGATGTGCATGCACAGCTCCAGGCCAAGACTCCACTAGTTCCTGTGCAAGTATGACCCACAATGTCTCTCACCTATTTTACTTTATGAACGTTATACCCTCAATAGCGTCCACACGTTCCACATGCATCCGAAATCGGTGATCAAGCATCCCGACTTGTGTGCGAGATGTCGGCGAGTAGACATGAGCCACATCGGCCCACACTGAATAGGGATGGCGTTATCCACACTTGTCTTTATATGTTAGTGGGTAAACAGTATCTCCAAACCAAACACCCACAGTCAATGTATCAAGACACATACACTTCCCACGTCAGTGTCGTTAGACAACCACATCCAAATTGGAAGTTGTTGAGATGACAAAGTTAGTTGTTCCAGTAAACGTTGGAAGAAACACTCAAAACAACACTACCTGTTTCGGTACTGCGGATACCCCGTTCTCTCTATCAACCGCTAATGTTCCACTGGTATATGTTGTTTGCGTTCAATGCGGTAAGTCCGACATACGTTACCGCTGATCATGCCTCCTATGGTGTCAAGTTGCTCATAGTTGCGTTGTGCGCAACACGTTGCTCCCGGTGCCGGTACTAAGGGTGACCCCTGTGCCGCCCTAACAACCGCCAATGTTCCAACGGATATATTGTTGCGTTTCAGGGGCACATAAGCCAGTACTGACTCCAGTGCCACCATTAACAATCGAATAATATTCCACTGGATATGTTGGCAGCACTTAAACTGGTTATATTAGCTCCGCTACCACTATCCCCAGTGATGTTTATAGTAGCTTTATTGACCCCGCCTACAGCAAACCCTAGTATCTGCCGCAACACGATTAACATTCGCGGTATTGTATCAGTATCCCAAGAGTACCCTGGAGCAGTCAGTCACGGAATCGTTAGGGTTTACAAATAGATTGAATCCGGTTCCGAAGGTCATGTACAATTATCGTCGAAGGCCCAGTGTTAGGATGCAAAGTTAGCTGTTCCCGTAAAGTTGGAGAACTACTCCAAAAGCAAACGCACCGGTTCGGTAATGTGGAGCCCCCCGTTCCTCCTCTAGCAACCGTAATGTTTCACTGGATATATTGTTTGCGTTCAGGGCGCCACCTAAGCCAGTACTGACTCCCGTGCCTCCATTAACAATCGCTAATATTCCACTGGATATGTTGGGAGCACTTAAACTGGTTATATTAGCTCCGTACCCACTATCCCCGTGCTGTTTATAGTAGCTTTATTGACCCCCGCCTACAGCAAACCCATTGTATCTGCCGCAACACGATACATTCGGTTATTTGTATCATGATCCCAAGAGTACCCTGGAGCAAGTCACGGAATCGTAGGGTTTACAAATAGATTGACACCAGTTCCGAAGGTCATGTTACCATTTATCGTCGAAGGCCAGAAGTTGTTAGAGATGCAAAGTTAGCTGTTCCCGTAAACGTTGGAGAAACTACTCCAAAACAACACTACCTTGTTCCGGACATGGTGGCAAGACTCCCGTTCTTCTCTAACAACCGCTAAGGTTCCACTGGATATATTGTTTGGTTTCGTGCAAATGTCTCGGTCGCTATCGGTGTGAGGGAGCCTAGCGGACCTATTACGAAAGCGTGTCCGACCCCTAAAAAGAAGCTGATATTCGGGAGCATCTCCCATCTATAGAAAATCCTGCTCACCTATGAGACACTGATCCTATCTACACCTGAGTTAAGTACAATTATATTGTCCTCAACGTCACCGTCTGCGTGTTCAACCGTTAATTGTGTGCCTTCTCAGTCAGGTCACCTTTTACGATCATGTTACTTGATATCGTCGTAAGAGGTGCTGTATCACAATTTCCTTTTCCGCTCCCAAATTCACGGTGCCACCTGCTCCGCTAGACTGATGTTTAACTCTCCCTGAGGTCCTTGATACAACGCATCGTGACAACCCCCTTCCGACACTACATTGACTCCCTGGCGGACACCAGGGATGTCTCCCCATGCCGGTGGTCGTTAGCGTGAGCCTTTGCCCCGGAGGTCAGCGCGGATGGACACAGCATAATTTCAGCGCAAAGCACGCGGCGTGTCCCCGATTGTAGAGAGTGTTCGACGAGATGTGGAGCTCGTTGATCCACGCCTCTTTGAAGTGCATGGTCGATTGTTCCCGACGGTTACTGCGTCGCGTTGTCATCGGGGACTATGTTCGAGGGACACCAAGAGATCCCCAACAATGATAAGGTGTGTACGATACACGCACCATCTCGTCCCTCCTGCGACCACACCTAGTGTTCTAGCCACTGGATTGAACATACCCGTGTCGGAGCGTTGGAAAAGGAGAGGTCGAAGAGCCTCTTCTCCGAACTGAATCAATTCCACTGGTGAAATCAAGATGTTGCTAGCTTGGAATGTGTTGAAAGACGGATGTAAGTTCGCGTTATAGCGTGCCGTATGGAGACGTGTTGTATCGAAGGCGCCTGCCATGGACTTTTAGCTCTGTTTGCAGATGCACATCTTGGGTGGAATGGAGGGGAGCTGATAACAATGCCAGTCCTCTCCAGAATCAGTATAGTGTCAGAGCAGCATTCGATAGGAATCCTGATACAGCTATTCCTCTCTTGCATCGATGATCGAACTGCATGCGCATGTTGGCACCGAATGTAGTTGGTGCATTGGAGAACGGCTGGCCGTGACGATTGAAAGACTGAAAGGACCCATAGAGAGAATCGAAAGAGGATGTAATCGAGGCGGGGTACCGGACATGTCCGCCACAGCTCGGTGTTACTGCGAACTAGGAGGATGTTCTTCATCAAAGCATGACGAACAAATCAGCAGTTGTTCGTTATTATTATCTACACACACACTTTTTTCACGGGTATTATTTGAATATATCGGATATACGAATATATCGGAGAAACGAAGACTGCATACAGCTAGGGACATTTGTATGGGAACACCTCTATTGGAGTCAACAGTTGTTTTATAGCAGCCTGATATCTTCTGTAATGACACTCACCTTTTTTTCCGATGTGTTTTATATTGGCTTTGGTGACCCAAGTTGGAGTGATGATTTTGATACTTTGTACAGCAAACTAACTTTCCTCAAACGCGATTATAGTATTTGTAGTGAAACAACGCGCGCGGTGTCTTATCTCAGCATCAATCATGATAACGTAGGAAATGTGTATAAGGAAATGTGGGTGCAATATTATATCACCAAAGAAGAAAAGAATATTCACCTCCTCTTAATGGGGTAGTGCAAGACAAAGGAGATGACGATATTAACATCAGCGTCGTCAAGAAGACGCTAATTCTACTGTGCATGGATGTATCGAGGCATCAGATCTCCTCAAGGATACAAGCAGGTACTCTTAATAACCACGCAGTTGCAGAGGCATACTTATTCGCAAACTTTCATATCACAAGATGCCTCGATGATGGAGACTGACGTCAAGCAGTTCCAACACCTGGATCGGAACTTTTATTACAGGTGCCTCCTTGCGGTATCGACCTCCAATGTTCGAAAGGATACTCTGGGCCAGAGCTTCAATGATACCATGTTGCTTTCGACGCCCCTAAGACCTGCAGGCTACGTGAAGGTGGACGTTCGTCCTTGGGGACAAGTAATCGCAGACGTCTCAATACAAATGGCGACGATGGCGTGCAACAGCGTCTGGGCAAACGTGGACAGGTCGTTATCAAGTACCTGCGCTTGAAACATCCCTCTCTGAAGAAACATTTCAAGAAGATTGTCAAAAGCGGTGGTCCAGTACCCAGAATCGAAAATCGACACAATCATCCCAGGGGGCCTCGTGCATGCGATCCACATCAAAGGGTTGTCAGTCACTTGAGGGCTCTCTTTCCGCGCCAAGAGGGAAGCAGTTCAAACACTAGAGCGCACCTGACAATGCGATTTTCCATCACGTGCTTACAGAGTTGGAGAGGTCGGACGAGTGGATCCGAAAGATAAAAACACAAAAAAGGTCACCCCCGTGTTCAGTATCCTTCCTCGCAAGAAGGCTTTCACAATTTCGTACGTCCGATATCGTCCATGACTTTCATGAAGCTTCTCAGCATGGTGATTCGCCACTCGAGAGCGTCTCTGGCGATGGACGTTACGAGAACCATACAATGCTGTGGCGAAAGTACTTTAATGTCCAAGGTCTTGAGACGAAAAGGTCTCGCTTTGACAACCGAATCCTCAGCGACGGTAAAGGGGTATCCGTTCCAAATGAAGCAGAAGGGTAAGAAGAGGTCGTTGAAGAAGGAGAAAACGCAGGCTATCCCAAGACGCAAATCGTAGAGTGCAAGGATGCAGTGGGTGCGCTGCGTGTCGGAGTAGACCTGGAATGACAGATATCGTACGGTAGCATCTTTGCAGGTCGCATCGAGTCTTTCAGCTCGGCTCGCTTTAGCGAAGTTGCTGGGTACAATACAAGCAAGACAGTCGCACTACAAATGGAATGACGAGACTCAAGACCTCGTGAAGTCCATTCCATCGCCTAATACGAGCAACATGGTCGACTGCAGGACATGTCAAAGCTTATCTAAGCGCTCCGATCCTCCTACACACACAGAGCCAACAAAGGCTACCGATCTATGCGATTCTTTCGATACGTTGGTAAATAAGACGATGAAAAGGTATGCGATGTGATTGCACCAAGGGCACAGACGACCGTTGTTGGCTCGGAACATGGTCCAACAAGGGTATGGTATCAGTCGTTCATGTCTGGGCCCATCAAAGAGATCAGGAGGTGCCTCTCACGTCGTAAGAATGTTTTGTTCAAAAACGTCGAAGAACGCAACACTTCTTGTAATGGACGGTGCTTCCAAGGCTTGTCAACATGAAGCAGACAGCGTAGTCTGGCGCGGAGTTTGCAAAGAGTCCCCAATCGAAGGGTCTATAACTTTTGAGAAGCAGAAGATGGTGGTGAAGAACGTCAAGGTCCACAAAGTACGCACTGTAGAGACAATGTCAAAAGCGCATCATCCAATGTGCGCTGTGGTGCAACCTGGACCGGAAACGAGCGTGAACGCTGCCAAGAACCTTCTTCTGCTTCTGACAACGTGGATGGACGGGAGAAGCGAACTGAGGCATTCTGTGTTCCCTCGCTCCCCCCAAAACCACAGTCCATCGAGGCGAGTGTGAGCCTAAACCGACCGACCCACCTGGGTTTGTCAGCAGCTTGCCTTGTATCCTTGGGCCAGCTTAAATGCTGAAATACAGAGATGAAGGGCAAAAATGTACTCGCCTTAGCTGATTACCCATTGGGTTCAAGGGTCACCGGTAGGGCGCCCACAAATTGCGTCTCGACTGTAATTGAATATCAGTCAAAAAGTTTTAAATGCCAATTTTCTAAAACACGTGTCGTAACATTATCCGCAATGATAAGTGCATCCAACGAAAGATGCACGTGACAAACCGACTAATGTTCCATCCTGACTTACGTTTCTCGTGAATCTCTTTTTGAAATAAGAGCTGTGATCGATACACCTGAGGATGCATCGATTTCGGTTGTCATCAGCGCATTTCGTAGGCAGGTTGGTCACTGGAAATAGGTGTTTCGAGTGGTTTCCCCAGACGTGTCTCTCCGTAAACTGGGCCACAACAGAAGGACCCTATGTCGTGGTCACGATCGTGTACACGAGAGACCGTCTGCATCAAAAACGAAATTCCCATATTCATCTTGTTGTACTTCTTCAACATCTACCGAGGCTGTGAGGAAATTCACAATCCATCGTGGAGTTTTGCGGACCGTATGTTTCGTAATGTACCATCTGGTACAATCTCCATCATCTAATACTTGGAGAGACGTGTAACCGGACAAACATACTGGTGGTGACGTAATCACAGCATGGTAGTTGATCCGGTCTCTCACATACCCAGATGCATCCTTCGCCGATTCGATGATTGGACACGTACATCACC
This sequence comes from Chlamydomonas sp. ICE-L, assembly GCA_013435795.1. Taxonomy (NCBI): domain Eukaryota; kingdom Viridiplantae; phylum Chlorophyta; class Chlorophyceae; order Chlamydomonadales; family Chlamydomonadaceae; genus Chlamydomonas; species Chlamydomonas sp. ICE-L. The sequence goes on from JACBWV010000484.1 coordinate 153,435, forward strand.
TTGTTCTGCGACCTTAGTGAGCTCTGTTCCTGAGATGGCTGAGATGGACTGCGGGATGGTCCTGGGTGAGCGAGGATAACACCGAATGACAGGGGATCTTTTGGGACCTTGGAAGAGATACGAGAGGTAGGGCTTGGTTGATTGTCATGGCGCGTGTTGTCCTCTTAAAGACCGGATGCGTATGCGTTTTTGTCGGTGACGACAACAAGTCCTTCGTGATCGCGTAGACGTGCTGGAGCGAGCGCGTCCACGAAGCAACGATGTTGGCCTGTGAAGTTCACGAACAAGTTTGATACCGTCTCTGTAACGGTTGTGAACGCTAAAACAGGGACTGATGAATTAGTGGTACTACCAGTTCCTAGCTGGCCGAAGATGTTGTATCCCCATGCGTGCAAGCGTCCCGTAGAGTCAAGGGCAAGCGTGTGATTGCTGCCGCCCGCAATGGCCACGATCGTCTTACCGACAAGAGATCCGAAGCTCGAGACATCGATTGGAACATTTGATTGGGAGGTAGTAGTATTATTTCCTAGCTGACCATTGGTGTTTCTTCCCCATGCGTGGACGCGTCCCGTCGGGTCAAGGGCAAGCGTGTGATTGCCGCCGCCCGCAATAGCCACGATTGTTTTACCGACAAGAGATCCGAAGCTCGAGACATCGATCGGGACTGATGAATGAGTGGTAGTAATATTTCCGAGCTGGCCTACACTGTTTTGTCCCCATGCGTGCAAGCGTCCCGTCGAGTCAAGGGCAAGTGTGTGACCTTCGCTGCCCGCAATGGCCACGATCGTTTTACCATTCAGAGATCCATACTCGACATGGTTTGAATGTTGTCGTCGCACCTGTTGATGTGTGTTATTTCCTAGTTGTCCGCTGTTGTTCGATCCCAGGTGATAATGCTACCTTCGTGATATCATAATGGAGAATCACTATTTCGAATTCGTTGGCAAGGCACTCCTCCTTCCCCATGTTTTCTGTATTGCCAAAGACAGATTCGTTGCGGCACCACTCCGTACCCATTCACATCTTCCGACATAGGCGGCATTTCCACGTGTGTAGACGTTCCCCCCGCCACGAGTGCACGCACATCGTATGCCGCCTCGCCATCCCCGATAACTCCACTAATGCGGCATCCATGCAGCGCCACTCAAAACGATCGTTGTCCATTACCACGATCACCAAAAGTAACGATACGATGCTCGACACATGGCAATGCAGTTGTTTCAAAACCAAAAGCTGCACGCAAAGGCGTTGCAGGTAGGAATATCTTCAACTGCACCAAATGCATTGATACCCACCACACCACTCCCGAATCCAGTAGATCGACCCAATTGTCCGACATCGTTCAGACTGTGTGTAAACTTTTCCAGATTCGCTACATACAACGACTGTATGATCACCTCCAAGAGCGACATGTGTCGCTTTGGCAAAGTCAATAAGGACACATCCACGATTGGTGGTACATCTTATTTAGAAGTATCACCCCATCCCAATTTGCCTAGTATACCCGAACCCCAGACACGCAAAGTACCTGAGCCACGATGGAAGCAGCATGAGATGTACCTGCGCCCAATCTGTTTAGAACCTGATGAACCGGATAGAGCACTCACCAATGTTGGTGTTGAATGTGGATTTTGCAACAATACATTCCAACACCTAATTGTCCACTCGCATTGTACCGAATGCCATGACGTGTTGTCAGCATTGCGTACGAATGTGAACCCGTTTCCACATGCGACTTCGACTGATTCGTGATACTAACGACTTTAGTGGAACGCTCACTACAGCACCCAGCGTATTCGTTCCGCATTGACCATATGTATATTACCCCAGCCACCAGACTTCACCGCTTTGTAAAACGATCGCGCTGTGCGTAACACTCTCTGCTGAACTGATGATGACACTGTCCAAAACTTCCACACCAACATCGACGGGAATGTACCTATCGATCGCCGTATTATCGCCGATCTGACGGGAAGCATTCGTGCTACCGCCATGGGGAGGAACTGGAGGTAACGCCGATATTCTTTAGCAATTTGTGAGAACCAAGACCGGTCGATAAGAAACGAGGATGGTGGTCACGCGCGGTCTTGGCGATAAGAGGGGAACATTGAATTAGTGTTACTATATTATTTCCGAGCTGGCCTTGGCCGTTGTATCCCCATGCGTGCACGCGTCCCGTCCGAGTCAAGGGCAAGGTGTGAGTGCCGCCGCCGCAATGGCCACGATCGTTTTACCGACAAGAGATCCGAAGCCGAGCATCGATGGGACTGATGATCAGTAGTATTGTTTCTTCCGAGCTGACCGAATTGTTGTATCCCCATGCGTGCACGCGTCCCGTCGAGTCAAGGGCAAGCGTGTGATAGAGGCCGCCCGCAATGGCCACGATCGTTTTACCGACAAGAGATCCGAAACTAGAGACATCGATCGGAACATTTGATCGAGTGACAGTAGTATTATTTCCGAGCTGACCGAATTGGTTGTTTCCCCATGCGTGCACGCGTCCCGTCGAGTCAAGGGCAAGCGTGTGAGTGCTGCCGCCCGCAATGGCCACGATTGTTTTACCGACAAGAGATCCGAAGCTCGATACATCGATCGGAACACCTGAAGAAGTGGTAGTATTATTTCCGAGCTGGCCTTCCATGTTTCTTCCCCATGCGTGCACGCGTCCCATCGAGTCAAGGGCAAGCGTGTGATTGCTGCTGCACGAAATGGCCACGATCGTTTTACCGACAAGAGATCCGAAGCTCGAGACATCGATCGGGACTGATGAATCAGTGATATTGTTTCTTCCGAGCTGGCCTTGAATGTTCCATCCCCATGCGTGCACGCGTCCCGTCGAGTCAAGGGCAATTGTGTGTTGGTGGCCGCCCGCAATGGCCACGATCCGTCTTCCTTCCTTCATCAGGCGTGAAACGGGTCTGAACGTGCTTTTGTTAATTATAGTTTCATCTCCGAGTTGACCAGTATATTATAACTGTAATGAACACACTCCGTCCGAATCAACGTAGGCGGAATGAATTGTATTACATCCCAACCCCAACGTTTTATTGAACGTTCCGTCATGGATACGGTTCGGGAACCATCGCGTCGTCACATTGGGATTGTTATCACCCACCGTGTATGCATTATCACCAAACGCGATCAATGCATTGTTTCCACTATAATTGAATGTCAAAGGATCCGGTGTGGTCGAGATCACCGTATGGTTCCTGCCACATGCGATATGTAGCCGCATATCCCACAAGTTGGTGTCGGGTCAACGATTCGGTGGTGGTTGTCCCAATCCCAATTGACCTATCATTGGCACCGAATACGAAGATGGTATTGTCATTTTTTATATAGGCCAATGGTTGAAACCAGCCGCGATCTCGACGGACAAACCGTTGCTAGAGCCTGCGCCTCCACCCGCAAGTACCTGCCACCACAGACGTACAGGTGACCTTTATTGCTCTGTCCCAATGACCACGATCATTACGTCCGAATCCCACACTTGCCCATGTAGCGCGTGAAGAGCGTATGTTCGTGTCCACAAGCAACATCTAACCACATTCGAAAGTGTGGAGATGATCCCCAATGAATTGGCTTGTGGAACGAGTGGTAGGAGATGCACCACATTGTCCCTGATCATTTTACCACAAAAGATAAGCGCTATCGTTATTAGGAGGACAGCTGAATGGTACCCGCCAGCAGAAATGGCACGTGCATACACATTGCTTCCATCCGGCATGAGCATGGAACGATATTTGCATTGATCAGACATTGGCAGAGGAGCGCCTCTTCCAAGTTGCCATTGCAACGCTTCTTGCACTCACAACGATACCGTTCGATGTCATGTACATGCATGCGTGTATCCTGCTCAACAGCAATCGCATTGGAAACGCCTGCTACAATACTAAAGTTTGAGGTCGTCACAGTCGAACCTATACCAATTGTCCATTGTTGTTAGACCGTTTCCGTCCCTAATTTGAAGGGCATTTGCAGCGCTATCATACCCTGACCAGCGTTCCGGATTGCCTCGCCGACTCTGTCGGCGCAATGAAGATGGCTCACAAAAAGTTTCGAAGATTCCCCCAACGGGGAGAAAGAGCCCTACAGCTAATGTTTCCCCGTTGCAGTCGCTGCCGCGGATGCTGTCGCTGATAATTCTGCGACTTCCTCCGTGCTTGCCCTCTCCAGTGCCTCCGTCTCCCTCCCTAGGACGACGAAACCACCGAGAGAGTTGGCACGGGGTCGGCAGTAGCGGTAAAAAGCGCCGCGCCAATGCTCACGCTCTGTGTCACCCTCTGTGGCTCCTGCTCCTGCTTCTGCTGCTCCTGCTCCTGCTTCTGCTGCTCCTGCTCCTGCTGCTGCTTGCTGCTTTGTGCTGCTGCTACTCCTGCTGCTTCTGCTTCTCATGCTGGCTCGTTTCAAACGTGCTCCCTGTCCTCCTCCTTGGCCTCCGGTCGTGTTGGTCGTTGCGGGGGTCCGTTCTAAAGAACGAGCTTCCTGTTGGCCCAAACACGTGAGTTGACCATCGTGGGGTATTCCCCCACCCTGGGCTGCACTGCTGTCACCACTCACGGCAACCCATGTAGTCGAACCAGGTGCTCTTAAGCAACCCAATGGTGTGTGACCTTCACAACTGGCAAGTGCGCCGCACCTAGCGTGCATGAACCAGACTCCCGAAGGTGAGGCGTACCTCGCCAAGAAGCGATATGCTATCGAGATCTCAATTGAGCTTCGCTCCCTGTCCCTCAGCCAGCAGCTTTAGTTATATAGATACTCAGTTATTTAGATACTCAGTTAGTAAACCCTCTTTTTTTTATACATTTTCTTAGAGACGAGACGGTCCTGCCTGTATGTACTGTACTGTACTGTACCGTACCCCATGGTCCCCCTGTGAATTCCCCCCCCTCCGTTTGCGTGCGTGCGTGTCTCTTGTTCTCCTGACGTCGTCGGCGGCGTCTTGCTCCCTCCTCCCCTCTTGCACAGACAACCAACCAACCAACTTGCTCCCTCCCTGCCTGCATCTATCATCGCGGGTCGCGTGTGTGTGTGTGTGTGTGTAAATCCGTAGTGTGTCTGCGGTTGAGTGACTGTGGGCTCCCCTCGGTCGCCCACCGCTCGGTTCTTCGCGGGACTCCTTGTGGGGGGCTCCCCTCCGGTCGCCCCCGGTCGCTCCGTGGGGGGAAGAGGTGAAAGGGGCTCCGCCACTTGTTTAATGTTGTACGGTGGTTCTCATCCATTGACAAGCAGTTTTGAGGTTGGTTGTTTGAGGATGAGAACAACCGTGATGTAGAATGAGTAGGGAGATTGTTGGTAATGAATGAAAGTTCTTTCTTGCATGCAATTTGTAACATGTGTCAAACATGTCCACGTGACATCGAAATAGCCCTCATATCTGTTGACTTCTTCAGACTACATCCAAATGAACTACACTTCCTTCATGTTTGCAATAAACATAAATTGCATTTGAACAAGTATCTATTCACCAATTAATCTTGCTGGCTGTAAAGAGGAGAATAAGGTTCGTTACAGGGTCTTCTGCGTTGTTTACACCACTTCCACGAGACCGATGAGTGGCGATGATCCGCCACCGTGTGTCATGAATGGACGGACGGACGGTGTGGATGCGACAGTTTTCCACAGTTTTGCGTGTGATGATGCCTTGACAGGTTTCTGCAGCTCAATTCCCCTACCCACTCCGTGGGGCCGCGATTCCCTATCAATATACGAGATTATTGTCTAGCAGACCTCTGCTTGAATGTGATCACCGTTTGCGATTACTTTTACGGGTTTTTCGTCTCATTGTGAGTGATATCTTACAGTATCGAGTACAGTCGACGGAATACTAAAATGCAACCTCGAGTGCAGTATGCGGCTTACGCCCGACAGCATCGATGGGATTGCCCAGACCCCGATGTCTGAGTACACACTCGAGGTTGGCTTACCTCTCGGATCGATGAGAGTGTGTCAAGGTAGCCGCCACCGCTTGCGAAAGACGAGCAGTTCCTCGTCAAAAGAGGAATCGTCAGACTTCTCTCCTTCCAGCTGTGAAAGTCTCCTGGGCACTCTGTGACGATCCTTGAGGGTTTCTTGAAGCCGCCGTAGTAGTAGAAGTATCATGATGATGATGGACCGTAGTAGTGTGTGATCCACATAGCCTACTTCGCTGCATCTGTTGACACAGTTCCCGCCTTGATGAGAGCGCGAGTGGTCGTCGTGTGATGTGACTCGATCGACTCGACATGATCCGCTTGATAAGAGCGAGTGGTCGCCGTGTCATGTGTCGTGTGGAGGCTGATGGACGAGGATTCTTCGACAGCCGCCGCCGTGTGTGTTGTGTGTGAGGATGCGGTCGGGCGAGCGCTCTTTACAAATCCCATCCATCATCCCCTTTTGTTTGTGATTCGTGAGGAGTGAGTGCACTACTGCGGATTTGACCACCTGATTCCTTCACCAATCTGAACACGGTGTAACTAATGGTGTAGCAACCCACGGGGCAGTGGAACACCAATACGATTTTGAATCAACAATTGCAGGATGTAACGAGAATATCGTGGTTCTTTTTTAGATCACGGCTCTCCATCTGCAGACTCCGTATCGTTCTTTTGTCGGTACTTTCGAGAGTGTCCATTGAAGGACCAGCCGCACTTAAGCGATCGCCTCTTCCCAGTACCGTGGTCCAAAAGAACACGGGGTTTTGTTGATGTGCAATGCGCATGTAAGGGGTTCTTTGCTGGACGGGTCATTTTTGCTGCGCAGACATTCATTACATTCACGACGAATTCGAGGACAGCGCGCACCAATCGGCCGAAGGTGAGTCCCCGATATTGGTAAGCGACCGACTCGAGGACATGCTGAGGGGCATGAGGATGCATAAAGCTGCATCGTGTTGGTTTACATACAGAATGGGTGATGTCATGAAAACTGCCTCGCAAAACTACACTCCGTCCGGCCAAACGGGCAAAACCTTTGTCGTGTAGATTCAAGCAGGACATGGCAACCGACGACCAGGAGCCCCCCCCTGCATGGGCCACGTCCATGCTGCAGCAGCTCTCTAAACTTGAGCAGCAGTGTCTGACATCAAGTTGGACATTTTGGATATGAAGTCATCTATCAGGTTGGCATACTGTCGTCATCTTGGGATGAAAAATATCCTTGTACATAAACACTGATGCTTGCACCGCGCTGCTTGCATGCGCAGGAACATGGGCTGTCCTCCAGCATGAGCATGGCTGAGATAGTTGCCGATTACGAGTAGGTAAACAATCGTGGGAGAAGGACTAGTCGTGCCTTTCGGTGGCGACTGCCAGTTGTGCTAGGGCTGCTGAAGAATTCTTCTCAATATCCATGGGCTGATGCGTGCGATAAGGTCACTGTCGTAATGTACTCTCGTCGGGGCCACCCTATCATTGGCTCCAGGCATCAACGGCACTACTCTGTCAGAAGACAGAACCGTCCCAGATGGTGCTAAACCGTACAGGCTGACAGAGGGCAGTTGCGTTTGGACTCAGTATGATACGCAACACCCGGGCCCTTGCAAGGGAACGTCACTATGTTGCCAGTGTGGTCACTTGGATGTTCACAATATCATGGTTGACTGGGGTATTGCTCAATTTGCAAAGCTACCGAGCGACATGATGATGTTGTCTGATAATTGCAAACCTTGTTGACCGCATTAGTGCTTGCACGCATGCATGGCTGTAGCATGATGTGGCATGACCGTGTTGGAATGCATGCATGGTGGTCAGGCCTGTGGGTGGTTTGAGAGAGAGGCGATTGTTTACATCAAGCTCCCTTGGATGGCGGGTACCACACTTGCTCTCGCATCATGTCTTCTGTTCTTCATGGCTGCGTCAATGGCCCCTGCAATCAGCAGCATTCACAATACTGACGTGCGCAGCCAAAACATATAGATGACATATTGTCATTGCTCATTGCATGCACACACACCTCCTTTGCAGGATGACCAAATACACCGTCCTTGCTGTTCATGCTGCATGGTCACGCGTACGTTGGGGCAATGCTCCTTGAGCACTGTTCCCAGTTTGTGGTAAGTCGTAAGCTGTCCCACTGCACCCACGCGCCCATGAATCGCTGCCTCCGTCGCCCCGGGACCATTCCAAACATGGTGGACGCGGCAATAATGACACCATTGTAGTCAGCAATCGAATAGGGAATTGATGCTTCTGCAATACTGCTAGATGCGTGTTGCTGAGAATATTCCCACTTCCCAAAGCCTTGGCTCTGGACTCGTAAAATGTCAGGCTGGGTGCCTCGTTGTTGCTGGGGTATCCCTCTTCCTCGCACATGTTCAGCACACGAACAAACGTGCCGGTGAAACCTTGCTGGTGCTACGATGTCCTCGATCTCCTGTGCTGTAATTTGCTGCCCAAACGAACAGACAAGGCACCATGTTGCGTTGAAACCACTCCACGGCCATGGCACAGAATAGCAGAACTGCGACATCGTGCCGGGCTGCAGGAGATGCTGTAGGGCGCTCTCAGGTCCCGTTTTGGAACCTCGGAAGTGCCGCCCATAACGTTGCAGCTGAATCCTTCTCCCAGCGACTCCTTAAACCGCTCAACATCCGTTGCAAAACCCGTCGTGCTGTACGTAGGAGGTCGCGGGGGAGCAGAGCCGCCTCCTCTAGGACCGCGTGAGGCGCGCCTCCAGGTTTCAAGGCGTAGCTGGGTGAGACTAGCAATGCACGCTTCATCTTGTGGTATAGTCTTGGGGGAATAAATCAAGTCCTGCGCGCACAACACCAATATGCATTTTTAGAACTCTCAACAATGATAGATAACATCATGCAGCCGGGTGTTGTGCAAGTAAAGCATCTAGTTCAGCGTCGCCATCCATGACCTGCAATAAAGAACATGAATGGATACTTTTTATAAAGATTGCAGCCACGCACGCGAGCGAATCTCTCAATGTCGAACAGCGCAGCGACACAAGCGATGCGTCTAACAAATCAGAATTCGGCCATGCAGACTAGTCGCCCCATGCATGGGATCATACAGTGGTCAGCAGATGAATGCCTCTGCCCCGCTCCGCGGTGCCCGCCCTCCCCCCTCAAAAACTCAAGAGAGGGTCAAGCAGACGTCTGCTTGAGGAGAGACCACCTGACTGCCTTCATCCCTTTGAACTCTGTGTGTGGTGTCTTGGCACCCATGTATCATCGCGGCGGGTTGCGTGTGAAGCAGAACATCTTTACTGTCCCCCGCTTTCCTCGAGATACTTGTGGAACAAGGCAACGCTCGACTCCCTGAAATCTTCCTCAAACTCGCAGTTCTCGGCGAGGAACGCTTGCACACCGTCCTGCTCCGCCAAATATTCGATGACGAGTGGACAAGGAGAATGCAAAAGCTGCCGTGGCATGTGGATGAGTATGGACAATGAGGATGCGAAAGCCGCCGTGGCGTGTGCGAGAATGGAAGATGGGCAAGCCGCCGTGGCATGTGTGTAAACAATCTCCTCTCCAAGCACACACCTGTTTCCACCACCGTTTAAATTATTTTGTCTCTGTTGTCATTGGGTGGTGGTGTGTACAGTGAGAATCCCAAGCGTTACAGTGAGAAGCCGAAGTGTTACAGTGAATGGTGTATGTGAGTCAGCTCCGCCATATCCCATCAGAACACACTATAGCCTCTCAATAGCTTCTGGCGCCTGGTTGAGCATCCGGCCAAGCGCATCACAGGCGTCACATGCATCATTGAACAAAGGGAAAAGCAAACCCCTCAGGACGGGGCCGGTTCTCGTGGTGGCATTCACCGGGAAGCTGATGTCCCAGTGTCCATACGTGTTGTCAGACAGTCTCAGCCATGGAATGTAGTGTTTGGCAAAATAGCGGAGAGTGTTTGCCGTCACGCCCCCTTTGATAATGTACTCGGTTGTGCGCTCCTTGATAGCCCGCAGCTCGGCAAACATGGGATCCAGGAATGTCCTGTCCCGATCCCAATACACATCGCCGTCAGCAGGAGGTTCCTGCATCTTCTTCTCAACGTATACTGCAATTCCATCCAACAAGGCTACAAGCAACGCTGTGCCGGTATGAAAGTTGTAGCACAGATCGTCCTGACTGCCGCCCGGCAGAGCAGCAGCAGCTGCAGCCATTAAGTGAGCCCGGATATGGCGGAGCGCATTGTGAAAGGAACGCATGACACCGGGGTCATTTAGCCCGGCCACCGGCTCAAACAAGTCTCCAGCCCCCTGCAAAAAATATGCAAGAGTCAGCATGTTCTGTTTTATTTCTTGCATCATTCCATCTTACAGTTGTTCTCAAATTAAAGTGGGACACCCTTTATAATCGAACTTGCAGGTCGTTGCTTTTTGGCGACGTTGGGGGATCCTCAAAAAATATTTGTAGTGAACCACGGACCTGTAAGAGGGTTGATCACCCGTCCCGAAACGCACCAGAATGCCGCCGGCAAATGCCTGCTTCGTGGGCATGTCTACGCTCGGTCACGCCCCCTGCGAAATACAGAAATGCATGCAACCCTACAGTCAGTGGAACAGTAAAATGAAACCTCCCAATAAACGGTATGAGGCGGCGACAGACGTTATAGTGTGCGTTTTGCCATCCATGTTCGAGATGCACAAGCGTGCGTGGATGCAGAGGCGACACTGCTCAGGTACATGCGCGGTGGTTACGATTCCAGAATCCAGTCACGAAGAGATGTGGGCACATCAATCCCTATTTTAAACGTGTTCACATGAACACCTCTGAAAAGACTCTCCATCTCGGGAACAACAATTATTTCAACAAAAAATAAATACTGAAGAATGCCGGAGGCTCACATCAATCCCTATTTTAAACGTGTTCACATGAACACCTCTGAAAAGACTCTCCATCTCGGGAACAACAATTATTTCAACAAAAAATAAATACTGAAGAATGCCGGAGGCTCACATCAATCCCTATTTTAAACGGAAAATGAACAATAATATGTTGACCTCAATAAGATACATATCGATAACTTGTTTAAGGTGTGCGACAATCTTTACCTATCAGGCCAAGAAGCAGCTCTCAACCACCAACTTTGTAAAACGTTGCAATTCAAGCTTGTTGTGAACTGCACAAACCACACACCGTACATAAAACCAAGGAACCCCAACACAACATACATTAAGGTTGCTGTTGAAGACAACTGCAGGCAAAAAGAGGTCACGAAACTCACATCCCATCTACCATATATTGTTGAGGTGATGCATGGAGTGTTAAGTCAAAACAATGTCGTGCTTGTGCATTGTCGGTTGGGAAGACAACGGTCTGCAACAGTTGTTGCTGCTTATCTGATGTGGGAAAGATGCATAACGATGACAGATGCGATCAAGCACATTCAAAGGTTGAACCCCGCCGCATTCCAACCAGAAGCCAACTTTCAACGGTCCCTTGAAATGTTTGAAGTTCACCTGAGGGGCACGGTCATCCATGGCGGTGCATCCTTGTCCCATCACGATGAAAACCATGAACAAGATCAGCGTGAACCTGGGGTGAAGATGCTCCTCGTGAGATTCGAACCTGCGCCTCTAACTCCAGCGCCTCGTTTTGGGTAGCGGACCTGCGTACCCGGATATTTCTAACTTTTGTAACAAAACAAAAGTTTGGAATCGCCCCATGCATGGGATCAGACAGTGAGTCAGCACCTGAATTCCACTGCCCCACTCCGTGGGTCCCGCGATTCCCCTTTCATAATCCCGAAATAGTTGTCAAGCAGACTTCTGCTTGAGGTTTGTTTCTGTAGAAAGAGGAGAACGTTACACACACATCAAAACAATGCTGCTACTGTAGAGAGAGAGAGGGAACGTTACATCCATCTGGGGGAGAGGGGGGACGTTACATACACAGCAAAACAATGCCGAGACCTGTATGGATCAAAGTTGTTTACACTCGTTTTTATTAAAACAATTGTTTAGTTGCTAATCTGTCATCGGGCTTGTAGCTCAGTGGTAGTGCGTGAGGTTAAGCCAATTTTCTTCATTCCATGATCATGTCGCCCACTGATGGGTTCGAATCTCGGTACCTCCAGTGTTTTGCCAAAGTTCCACCTTCAGTTAATCAAGTTACCTGAGTTAATTAATTTAACTAAGTTAGTCAATTTCCTGGCTGCGGATATCTTGACTGAAGACGCGTCCACCGCGATCCACAGCTGTCACGATCATACGACGAATTGTCACAGATCCAAGTGTTGTTCCGTCTTTCATGTCAATGTTGATGAGATGCGGTAGCCAGGACGAAAGTCTACTCGCGCACATAGTGGCCTGCTGTATGTCTTTCAACACCTTGGCATTTCCAGTTTTGGCAGGGGCTTTGATGATTTTCGTCTCCACCAAGAAAAGTGTGTTTATAGCATGTGATAATACAAGGGGGGCGTCCCCGTTGGCGCGCTTGAAGCAGCCGTCATCTAAGACGTACTCCACAGCGACGAGGAACAAAAGTGACGATGGGGATGTGTGGTGTTTTTGTTTAATTAGGTGGCGCAATGCGTTATACTCCAAGACGCGTGGATCGCCGGAAGTAGCCGATGACGTCCGCAGTGCATTGAGACGTCTGACTCGGCAGTGGAGGTGATCAATAAACTTGGATGTGTCGAGACTGTCCATGTCCAGCGCCCTTCCTTCCTTTTTTGCGGACTGGGTTTGAAATGGGCTGACAAGGTTGTGTCGGCAACGCGTCGATGAAGACTCGTTTCTTCGCGCATACGTGGATGTGGCAATGGTTCTTATTCGTGTGTGTATGGCTGTAATCTGTATGGATTTTGCGTTATTTGTAGATGGAAGAAAGGAAAGGAGGAGGGTGGTGTGCGAAGGACGCGCTAGGGGAGAGGATGAGGAGGAGAATAAGGTTCGTTACAGGGTCTGATGCGTTGTTTACACCACTTCCACGAGACGATGAGTGACGATGATCCGCCACCGTGTGGCATGAATGGACGGACGGACGGTCTCCATCTCGGGAACAACAATTATTTCAACAAAAAATAAATACTGAAGAATGCCGGAGGCTCACATCAATCCCTATTTTAAACGTGTTCACATGAACACCTCTGAAAAGACTCTCCATCTCGGGAACAACAATTATTTCAACAAAAAATAAATACTGAAGAATGCCGGAGGCTCGATAGGGGATTTTTTGATGGCTTTGACTGCATGGGGGTATAAAAAGTATCCATTCATGTTCTTTATTGCAGGTCATGGATGGCGACGCTGAACTAGATGCTTTGCTTGCACAACACCCGGCTGCAAGAGCGGCATATGAGCGTCGCATCGAGAGGCTAAGGTTTGTACATGCTTGCCTGATGATAGCCGAACGATATGTGTTACGCCACACTACTTGCCGTAGAACATGCTAGCAAATGACACACAACATTCGTTTATCTCTTGCTGTTGCAGTCCGACGCGCACTTGGACGGATGTTGTCATTCGAGCTCTTGCCACTCTTGTGAACTCTCCCATGGATGAGCAGCAATTTGCCAAGGCGCTCCTGGAAGAGTTTGTAATCGGTGCCACCACCCAAAATATTGATGCCATGAATGGTCTTGTGCGTGGGATGTTCACTGGTGTGAGGAGAAATTGCAGCACGACCATGCTGGAGGTGGATGATGCAACTGCAGTCACGTTGAAGAGTGGTGCAGTACCGAACTCCTCCGCTCGCTCTTTGTGGACTCAGCTCACCTCATGGAGGTAGCAATTGTGGGATGGTGTAATACCAATCTAATACCAACAGGTGCCGCCGTGTGTCCCGCGATTCCTCTTTCATACTCCCGACATAACTGTCAAGCAGAAGTCTGCTTGAGACAACACATCGGGAACGCCCAAGTGTTACAGTGAATCTTTTACAAACAACATACACATTGTGTAAGACTTGACAGTTAGTTACACAGTAGTGTGTAAGTCTGCTGGTTGATGTGACCTGTGGGCTCCCCTCCGGTCGCCCACCCGCTCGGTTCCTCGCGGACTCCTTTGTGGGGGCTCCCCTCCGGTCGCCCCCGGTCGCTCCGCTGTGGGGAATAGGTGGAAGGGGCTCCGCCACTTGTTTAATGTGGTACGTTGGCGACATATATCACTTGACAAGCAGTTTTGAGGTTGGTTGCTTGAGGATGAGAACAAAGTAAGGCAAATCAAACTGCAACATAAACAAAACGTATAGATGATGCATTAGCTAACGCAAATCAAACTGGTGGTGCTAACAAAAAGTCATATCAAAAAGTCTGTGGTAGTACTGAGTCGAAAAAGAAGGTCGTGGCAAAGCATCTAAAGTAGGTGGATTCTCTGCACGATTCTCCTGAGCACCAGCACAGCCGAACTCCTCAGAATAGCTAAACCGAATCTGTACTCGGTGTTGGAGACGCAATCTAGAGATCCGCGCTTCGCTCCCTTCGTGCATCAGGATGCCTACGGGGTATGGGGACTGAAGCCACAGCCATTGCCCGAGATAATCTTGAAGCTGGTGTTGGGGATCCTCGTCGCGCCTCTCAAGGCCACCTTGACGGTCTTAGGCTTGGCTTTAGCTTGCAATACTTGCCGCGTTGAAAAATACTTGATGCCGGTGCTATCGATTTCTAAAGAGTACAGGGCCGCATGGACACTGTACTGGGGCAAGATCTGGATCCGCCTCGCCTTGTTTGGTTTAGGCTTCCTCTCAGTATCATGGATCAAGTTGGACCACCTGGACGTCAGAAAGCAGGCTGAGACAGAAACAGAGGCCCCTGTCATTGTGTCTAACCACATGGGTTGGTCAGATATCTTGGTGCACATGTCAAGAAGCTGGCCTGCTTTTGTGGCCAAGGAAGGCATTGATAAGGTTCCCATTGTAGGGTATATCAGCCAACACATTGGATGCATCTATGCCATGCTAGCCATCAAGGAGACTAGCAAGAGTGCGGCTGTCCAGCTGAAGGATCGTATTTCTGCAAAAGCCATTGACCCTACCAGCTCTGTACGCCCCATGCTGGTGTTTCCTGAGGGCACCACCACCAACGGGCGCTACCTCTGCAAGTTCAAGACCGGAGCTTTCCTGGCAGGGGCACCTGTACGACCCGTGGTCATGCACTTCCTGAACCAAGACTACGTCTCCCCGTCGTGGGAGAGTATCAACATCAAGCGACACATCTTCATCATGATGGCCACACTCTTCCACAAAGTGATTTGCTACGAGCTGCCAATCTACTACCCATCTGATGCAGAGAAACAAGACCCAGTTCTATTTGCAGAAAATGTGCGACAGAACATGTTAAGCTACTGCGGGAATCATGGAGTCCCCAACCTCATTCCATGTGACTCCACTCTGGAGAACAAGTTGGAGTACCACAAGCTGAGCAAGGCAACCATTGCAGAGCACTCCGGCAAGTTTCGAAAGAGCATCAAGAAGGAGTGATGTTGGATTGGATTACAGTCAACGGAATACTAAAATGAAACCGCTTCGTGTACGGCACATAGAAATCCACGGGGCAGTGATCCACTGTGTCTTTGAATATCGTGGTTCTTTTTTAGATCACGGCTCTCCATCCTGCAGACTCCGTATCGTTCTTTTGTCTGTACTTTCGAGAGTGTCCATTGAAGTACCAGACAGCCGCACTTAATCGATCGCCTCTTCCCCGGTACCGTTGCCCAAAAGAACGCGGGGTCTTTGTTGATGTGCAATGCGTCATGAAAGGATGTTTCTTTGCTGGACGGGCCATTTTGTAGGACCATCCACTCGTACACTATACAGTTGTTCTCAAATAAAGTGGGACACACCTTATAATCAATCATCCAGACTGCAGGTCAAGCTGCTGCAGCTGTCGCGCACACGCAGTACGTGAACATAATCATGGACCACGCCTGATACCAGCAGACGTGTGTGTACGAACGGGACCGCCGCTGGGCGAAGACGGACCTGAAAGACTCGCTGCTGGGACAATCCAATCCAAGTTACCTCCTGCTTGCTGATCTTTAGAATCTTGCTGGTGTGCTCTGCGCTGTATGCATTGTGACAGTCTACAGTCAGCGGAACAGTAAAATGAAACATCCCAATAAACGGTCGACAGACGTTACAGTTGTTCTCAAATAATTTTGGGACACTCTGTATAATTTGAATGATATCCCCTGAAACCAGATACAGGTCCGTGGTTCACTACAAATATTTTTTGAGGAGTCTGAGGAAGGTTTGTAATATATACAACGTGTCCAAGAGCTCACTACACAGATGGGTCAATGCTGATCAGGCTGGTAAAAGTAAGCGTTTAAAACGAAAAAGGAAAGAATTGTCCATGCTTTTACGTTCCACGATATCCAATAATATTGCAGAGAACCCCTTCATAACATGCAAGGATTTGGTAGGTATAATTTGCAAGAGTTGTAATGTGAGATTATCGATCAGCACGGCATCGAGACATATAAAACAATGTGGATTTCCTAGGAAGAAGGCGTTTCCCACAGTTCTCTACGGACATTCAAAAGAAAATGTAGAAATGTTCTGTGACAAGTACAGAGAAAGCTCTAACGTTGTTTGTATCGACGAAGCAGGATTTTACGCTGGAGAACACAGCAAATATGGATACAGCAAGATCGGTTCTAGATTAACTACGAAGACAATGAGTAACCTCCGTCGTGTGAAGTTCACTTTATTACTCGCTATTTCATCTCAGGGAATAATAGATTATCAATTATTGGAGCACAATTGTAAAAAAGAAGATTTCATTCAATTCTTTAAAACTTTGGTCATCCCAAAGAACACCACGATCGTCATGGATAATATTCGGTTTCACCATTCTTCAGAAATAAAGGATATATCCGAATGCAAAGGGTGGAAGCTTTTGTACACCCCTCCTTATTGCCCCAGAGCTAATGCGATTGAACAACTATTTGGAAGCATGAAGAGAGACTACAGGGCATCATGTCCATTGACGTCAACCTGTAACTTCGATTACTTCATGCAAATATGTTGCGTTCTAGAAATGTGGAGGTATAAAGACTTGTCAAAATATATGATTAATACGAGAGATTGGGTTAGGAATGTTCGAGAGAGCCTGTCTGCAGATCCAGATTACATCAAAACGTTTTCGGGGTACAATTTGTGATGGAGCATGGGGTCGTGTTGGTACATAAGGCTGACCAACATGATGACGTTGCTGAACTTGTAGATTATGAAGGGGATGAGGATGAGGAGCGTGCACCTGGGCGAGCGATTTGTGTGGTCAAGATGAAATTGAGTACATTTATTCCCCATGATTGGCTCCGTAAAAAGATAGACACACTGGTACTGGACATGAACAAGTTGCTTGGAGAGGGTTATATTTTCGCAAATTTCCACATTGCTCGTCTTTTTGAGAATAGTATCGCTGTCCCTCCTGTAAATCGCAACTTCTTCTACCGGTGCCTTCTTGCAGTCAGTACCAACAAATGTAAGGGGTCGACTCTTGGCGAAGACTTTGAGAGTAGTCGTCTTCTGTTCGACTTGTTAAGAGAGCCGGGGCAATCCAAAGTTGACATCAGGGGGAACGTGAAGAACCAGATCATTGCAGACCTGTCTATTCTCATGGCCACAATGGCCTCTAATCACCTTTGGACCAACCTTGAGCGGCGAATAACGACGTACTTGAAGTGGAAGTACCCACAAATTGCAAAGCGCCTGCGGTCGGACATTGTGGCTGCAGTGATCAAGTGCCCTACAAAGAATCTCGACGTCATATTCAAGATGAGCCCCCATGTAGCCAAGCTGCCAACCAAGCTGCCAACAGCTCGACTTCGATCGGCAAAGAGTGCAGTGGCTCTTGCGAAGAAGAGGGTCGGTAGGAAGGAACCAGAGGTATCCCCTTTGCGAGTTAGGTTGACTAAACTTCAAGCGAGGTTTGAAAAGTTGAGCGAAGCTTGGCTCTCCTCCAAGAACCTTAGGGTGGACGAAGATAACGCGAAACGCTTCTTTGCACGCGACGTGGCCTTCTGTCTCAGGGGGGTTCTCCCTTTACCATCCGGAAAGACTTTTGCTTCTCGGGCTCACATGACCCTTCCTCTGTACCACAAGATATTGTCGGAGACCATCGAAGAACGAAGAACGAAAAACGAAAAACTTCGCACATTCTCGTTGTTGCCTTACAAATCTGGATTCACTCTGTTGCACATTCCGATTTCGAAAATGGCCTTTTTCTATATGGTCAACGAGTGCCACTTCGATTCATGCAAGGCAGACGTTGCTTCCAAAAACCATCAAGGAATATGGGAGCGCTTCGCAAACCTCAAGAAAGTGGAGACAGTTTCTCGGAAGTTCGGTTACCGCATTGTGACAGACGGCTTTGCAGTCAGCATCTTGATGAATAAGCCTACGTGTCTGACATGTTCGATGCCTGCAGACTCGTTCTCTACGCGGGCGCATGAGTATGTGACAACAGACGAGGGTGGCATTGTATCCTTCCGTGACAATGTGGTAGTGGCTGCGGTAGACCCGGGTGTTACTGATATCGTGAGGACTCGACGGAGGTACCAGGTCGTACAGCTCGGCGCAATATTATCGCAAGGGTCTGATCTTCAAGTCTCAGCGTCAAACTGACGTTTGGAACCTCGAGACGGCTGACATCGTCGGTGATATCATTCCGGATAGAGACTCTTCGAGATCTGAACAGATTGGTGCGTATGCCAGGTTCTACATGGGTGCCGCCCCAATTCTTCTTGCCCATCGTGCTTCGAGGGGGTACCGAAACCTCCGCTTTCGCAGGTACTGCAAAAAACAGAAACTCATTGTTGAGATTGCTGACTTCGTAGCTCCGATGGAGAAGAGTGCGAAGGTACTCGTCGGTTTTGGTGATTGGAAAGGTCTGGGGGCGATGCCAATCTCTAGGCGGACTTGTGGCCCTCTCCAAGCTATTCGTTTCGAGCTTCGTAGCCGAGGAAACGTCATCATGGAGGACGTCGATGAGTTCAGAACATCTCAACGATGCAGCTGCTGTGAGAACCGCCTTTGCAACATGGTGGCACTCACTCATCGTAAGAAGCAAGACGGTACTGGTTGGGAATGTACAGAAGGACGCAAGCGGATTCACAAGATTCTCCACTGCAAAAGCAGTCAAAGCGGAGCGCCACGCCAACAGAGCGGTGGTAGGCTCCACTGCGGGAAGACTTGGGACCGCGATGTGAACGCTTCTAGGAACATCCTGATGCTTACACTCCACCAAGTCTTTGGGAGAGAGCGACCTCTCGCGTTTCGCCGAGATGCGCCGAGAAGTTCCTCGAAAACCCCACCAGCCCCTGATACTGATATGGGGACACAGACGGTTGAACGGTTTACCAAAGAGGCTACTCGGAATATCTTCGAGAACCTCTTCAACCTTCTGCACCCCCCAACGTTGCCCAAACGCAACGATCTGCAGTCTGGATGATTATAAGGTGTGTCCCACTTTATTTGAGAACTACTGTATCATCCCCTCAATTACTGTTCTCCGTACAAGTTTATTTTCGGTGCGAATGAGTCCGCAACTCAATTCCCCTGCCCCCTCCGTGTGTCCCTCGATTCCTCTTTCATACTCTATAAGTTAGTCTGCTTGAGACGACACCTCGGAACGCCCAAGTGTTCCAGTGATAAGCTCAAGCGTTACAGTTACCGCGAGCATGCAGCATGTCCACCCTTGCATGTGATTTTTCAAGAGGTTTGTCAAAAACTTCACGAATTACATTCTTACACAGTCAGCATCCTCCTTGTCATCTAATGAAGTGTAAAAAACACAGAGGACTTCTGCTCGACACCCAGGACTTCTCTCTTCTCTCTTTTTTTATTAACTAAAAAAAGATTTTTGTAGCGGTTGTAGCGCCTCCAGCAATGCGAATATACGCGGCTGGAAATCTTAAACTAGGTACTCGCTCCTTCCAAGCTGTGAAAGTCTCCTGGGCACTGAATGGCGATACGGTATAAGGCTGTTACATAAGGTTTATATCAACATCCCATATCATCATGAGCCATTCTTGTGCATCAAGTACATATTTTCCATTGTCAAATGTGCCAAGTGTCACAAAATGGTTTGAGACAAATTACTTGCACACTATAAATGACCCAATTACTCTAGTATTCACAGAGGCTGGCCATGCTTGTGCAGAGCTCACAATGGCAAAACAACTGATTGAACATGGGTTGAAATGCATGAGTATCATCATCATGGACCGAACATACGTAGGCATTATCTCACCATGTCGAGCTCTTGTTCATCAAATTGAACAACGTGGCATACAAATTACGCTAATCGGTACATACTGTTCTCTTGTTCCCCAAATCCTCACCATCAGGGGAAAATTCGCAATCATCGGACTTCATCAAAGCCATGTTTTTCACAATTTGCAAGAAGTTGCAGACTACAATATGTACATACAGGCTTGTGTTGCTGCTCGATGCAACGGTCGCTTGATCACACCCTACTTAAATATCATGGACTGTTCAAGGTTGCATTTCGCATTAGCGGCCCATAGACATGGGCTCTTTAAACCCATGCTTAACACTGTCCATGAACACACGTACATCAATTCCACTCCATGGGATGAATGGTATAGGTGGATGGAATCACGAAAAAACCTGAAGTGATTTCTTGTCTACCCATAGCCACGCAGCATAGGTTGACAACCAACGCGTACACGACATTGGTTGTAATGTGCGCCATGATCGCTGTCGAGCTGCTCCTATGCTATCCCAATGCGCGCGTTTACACCACTTCCACGAGGCGATGATCCGCCACCGTGTGTCATGAATGGACGGTGTGGATGCGACAGTTTTCCACAGTTTTGCGTGTGATGATTGATGCCTTGACAGGTTTCTGCAGCTCAATTCCCCTACCCCACTCCGTGGGGCCCGCGATCCCCTATCGATATACGAGATCTATTGTCTAGCAGGCCTCTGCTTGACATGTGATCATCGTTTGCGATTACTTTACCGGGTTTTCCGTCATCTGTGAGTGATATCTTACAGTATCGAGGTATTGACACAGGTGCCACCGCCTGATGCGAGAGGTCGCCATGTGATGTGAGTCTACAGTCGGAGACGCAATTTGTGGGACGCCCTACCGGTGACCCTTGAACCCAATGGGTAGATCAGCTAAAGGCGAGTACATTTTTGCCCTTCATCTCTGTATTTCAGCATTTAAGCTGGCCCAAAGGATACCAAGGCAAGCTGCTGACAAACCCAGGTGGGTCGGTCGGTTTAGCGCTCACACTCGCCTCGATGGAAACTGTGGTTTTGGGGGGAGGCGAGGGAACACAGAATGCCTCAGGTCGCTCTCTCCCGTCCATCCACGTTGTCAGAAGCAGAAGAAGGTTCTTGGCAGCGTTCACGTCTCGGTTCCAGGTTGCACCACAGCGCACATTGGATGATGCGCTTTTGACACTGTCTCTACAGTGCAGTACTTTGTGGACCTTGACGTTCTTCACCACCATCTTCTGCTTCTCAACAGTTATAGACCCGTCGATTGGGGACTCTTTGCAAACTCCGCGCCAGACTACGCTGTCTGCCTTCATGTTGACAAGCCTGTGGAAGCAGCCGTGACATTTACAAGAAGTGTTGCGTTCGTCGACGTTTTTGAACAAAACATTCTTACGACGTGAGAGGCACCTCCTGATCTCTTTGATGGGCCCAGAACATGAACGACTGATACCATACCCTTGGTTGGACCAGTTGCCGAAGCCAACAACGGTCGTCTGTGCCCTTGGTGCAATCACATCGCATACCTTTTCAATCGTCTTATGTTTACCAACGTATCGAAAGAATCGCATAGATCGGTAGCCTTTGTTGGCTCTGTGTTGTAGGAGGATCGCGAGCGCTTTTAGATAAGCTCTGACATGGTCCTGCAGGTCGACCATGTTGCTCGTATTAGGCGATGGAATGGACTTCACGAGGTCTTGAGTCTCGTCATTCCATTTGTAGGTGCGACGCTTGCTTGTATTGTACCCAGCAACTTCGCTAAAGCGAGCCGAGCTGAAAGACTCGATGCGACCTGCAGAAGATGCTACCGTGACGATATCTGTCATTCCAGGGTCTACTCCGACACGCAGCGCACCCACTGCGTCCTTGCACTCTACGATATTTGCGTCCTTGGGATAGCCTGCGTTTTCTCCTTCTTCAACGACCTCTTCTTTACCCTTCTGCTTCATTTGGACGGATACCCCTTTACCGTCGCTGAGGATTCGGTTGTCAAAGCGAGACCTTTTCGTCTCAAGACCTTGGACATTAAAGTACTTTCGCCACAGCATTGTATGGTTCTCGTAACGTCCATCGCCAGAGACGCTCTCGAGTAGCGAATCACCCATGCTGAGAAGCTTCATGAAAGTCATGGACGATATCGGGACGTACGAAATTGTGAAGCCATTCTTGCGAGGAAGGATACTGAACAGACGGGGGTGACTTTTTTTTGTTTTTTTATCTTTCGGATCCACTCGTCCGACCTCTCCTAACTCTGTAAGCACGTGATGGATTAATCGCATTGTCAGGTGCGCTCTAGTGTTGAACTGCTTCCCTCTTGGCAGCGGAAAGAGAGCCCTCAAGTGACTGACAACCACTTTGATGTGGATCACATGCACGAGGCCCTCTGGGATGATTGTGTCGATTTTCGATTCTGGGTACTGGACCACCGCTTTGACAATCTTCTTGAAATGTTTCTTCAGAGAGGGATGTTTCAAGCGCAGGTACTTGATAACGACCCTGTCCACGTTTGCCCAGACGCTGTTGCACGCCATCGTCGCCATTTGTATTGAGACGTCTGCGATTACTTGTCCCCAAGGACGAACGTCCACCTTCACGTAGCCTGCAGGTCTTAGGGCGTCGAAAGCAACCATGGTATCATTGAAGCTCTGGCCCAGAGTATCCTTTCGAACATTGGAGGTCGATACCGCAAGGAGGCACCTGTAATAAAAGTTCCGATCCAGGTGTGGTATCTGCTTGACGTCAAAGTCTCCATCATCGAGGCATCTTGTGATATGAAAGTTTGCGAATAAGTATGCCTCTGCAACTGCGTGGTTGATTAAGAGTACCATGCTTTGTATCCTTGAGGAGATCTGATGCCTCGATACATCCATGCACAGAGAATTAAGCGTCTTCTTGACGACGCTGATGTTAATATCGTCATCTCCTTTGTCTTGCACTACCCCCATTAAGAGGAGGTGAATATTCTTTTTCTTTTGGTGATATAATATTGCACCCACATTTCCTTATACACATTTCCTACGTTATCATGATTGATGCTGAGATAAGACACCGCGCGGTTGTTCACTACAAATACTATAATCGTAGTTTGAGGAAAGTTAGTTTGCTGTACAAAGTATCAAAATCATCACTCCAACGTTGGGTCACCGAAGCCAATATAAAACATCATCGGAAGAAAAGGGTGAGTGTCATTACAGAAGATATAAAACAACTGATTGACTCCAATCCCTTCTTGACAATGTCTCAGCTTGCAGAGGGTGTGACTTCTCTGTCCTCTGTCAAGATGTCTCCAAAAACTTGTGGACGCTACACACGCAAACTCGGTTACACCCGCAAGCGCGCATACAAAACAGTTCGGCACAAGAATGACCACAAATCTTCTGTCGACCGTTTTTGTAAGGAGTATTTAGCCGTTCCGACATCGGATTTGTTAAGCATCGATGAGGCGGGTTTTTACATTGGTGACACTTGTCGCAGAGGGTACTGTCAACGCGGCAAACGTTTAAATATCCAAATTTCTAGGACATTGCGAATGTCCAAATTGACACTAATTGCTGCCGTTTCTGCTAAAGGTATCGTTCATTACAAGATCCTAGAAAGTCGACTTTGTACAGTTTGTATCTGAGTTACATGTACAGCGGGGTACAGTCGCTGTCCTTGACAATATCCAGTTCCATCATTCAAAGGAGAAGATTTCTATGTTCGATTCTGTAGGAATACGACCACTCTTTGTACCTCCTTACAGTCCAGAGTTTAACGCTATTGAGAATGTCTTTAGTTTGCTCAAGCGAAAATATCGCTGCATGTGCCCAATAATTCCAGATGTAGCAGATATATTTGATTACAGTAACGCTTTGAAAAGGATTATTGATGCGCACGATGTTAGCCATCAGTTTGACTTTTCAGGGTACTTTGAACATGTAAATTCAGTGTCTTTAGATGCCTTGAATTTTTTGTGTCAATCACCTGAAGACAGTATCTGTATTGACAAGATCGGTTACAAATCTTGAATTGGTCAACTTTTCAGAATCCCCAAAATAGAAGGTGTCCCAATATCAAATGTCCCTAGCTGTATGTATTGGGCGTTCAAACCTCACGGCGGATTTTTTGAAATTTCTACTCAGAATTTAGAGCCTCCGGAACTCGTTAGTTAGCCTGAGATATCAGCACCGAGGAATCACAATTCCGCTCCAATATAGGTGAACACAAGAGACCGCATGGCACACATGGAGGATACGCGTCCATCAGACCGCATCATGCATGGAAGAGCAGGGGATATGAAGAACCCACAACGGCTTTTCGTGGGCAGTAGGCGTAGTCGTAGAAAACATTACATTACAGCGGATGTACAATATGTAGAGTTGACAGGTGATGGGTACCTGGAACCCTCTATATCTACTTCTGCTGCTTTGCTTGAGATGAGATACTGCTGCTGCTTTGCTTGAGATGAGGTTCTGTAGCTCAATTCCACTGCCCCGCTTTGCGGTGCCGCCCCTTCAGAATCCCACATAACTCATCTTGGGATGCTGAATGTATAATTACTCCATTTTGCGTGTCGCATGCTCAACTTTCAGTTCAGCACCATTCTCTGGGAACATGGACTGTTGCAGCTGCCTGTGAATTCTCAAAATAATTACTCCTTCTAACACCACCACGACGTACGATTTCTCTACTTCCAGAATGTAAGTGTTCTGGACTCGAGGTGCTCCACCACTGATTCGGTGCCGGCCGTCGTGTCTAAGACACTCATATCAGGCGTTTTGATGATCTTCCCATCTTCATCCTCCGTCCACAGGCTGGCAGTACCAGTTGTAATACTTCTTAACTTGATCACGATGCCAGGCAACATCTCGGTCGTCAACACATGGACATTACGATTCAGATAGCTCAAAGACGGCATTTTTTCTTCAGCTGCACGCGACATTCCACAGTTCAGCTGATGATGATGATGATGATGATGATGATGATGATGATGATGATGATGATAATGATAATGATTGCATGTCAAACATATTTATACTCATGCAAGTGAACACTTCGTTCAAATTTGTGCACCGCAAACTGAGCACAGGTAGTGTGCTTCCATTAGCTCTCTGCTCCAAAACAATTGCCGCAAAGGGCTCCGCATAGATACAACAATACAGTCAGTCCCATCTGCTGCATGGCATGCAGGAGAACCGAGCCATTATCACCCCCCATCCAGCTTGTGCACCTCTGAAGCAAACCAGCAGCAGCCAGTCATCCCCCATTCACCCACAAACGCTCTCTCAGCCCGTGTCCCCACAAACGCAGGTTGCAGGTTGTACCGTCTGGTGGAATAGCAGTGCAATAGCAGTGCAATAATGGTGTACACGCGCGCATTGGGATATAGCATATGAGCAGCTCGACAGCGATCATGGCGCACATTACAACCAATGTCGTGTACGCGTTGGTTGTCAACCTATGCTGCGTGGCTATGGGTAGACAAGAAATCACTTCAACGGAATACTAAAATGAAACCGCTTCGTGTGTTTTTCTTCTTTGCTGTCTCCGATGAGTATCTCCTTGGATTTTTCTTCTATCTGTTCTATCTCCTTGAATTTTTCTTCTATCTGCGATCAATCAATCAATGAATCAATGATTGATTGATCTCGCACAAGCGGGCTGGAGTGCGCTGGAGTAGGGTATAAAGATATAAGAATACTGGCCAAAGAAAACGCATTCATTGGAATGAAAAACATTGCATTGCATTGCATTGCATGGCATGGCATGGCATGCCTCCCCAGGGACATCCAGATCAGAATAATGTCTCAGTGCAATATGGACATCCGCCGCATATGTGGGATAAAACCAGGAAAGCTGCAACTGCCCTCACAATTGCAGCAGAAGCTAGACGACATCCTTCAGAGACAAATACAATACGTAGCCAAGTGGCAAACTGCTTACAACTACCTTCGAGCAGGCCATCATAACCTCTTTCTAATGTTGTTATGTAGTCTCACACAACATGAGATTACTAAAACCAAACCCTGGTGAGCTCACGAGAAGATGCCCCGAAGTTTGTTGGAGAAGCAAGTAAATGCCAACATGCCCAGCTCAGGGCACAGAATAGATGCAAGTACCTCCACGGAACGTGGTGTATTGCGCCTCAAGACGTTCTCGAATATCTTGGCGACCAGTCGAGAGTATCATCAATGCGGAACGATGTCGACTTACGGGGGACGATCGCTCGCATCGCAAAGAAGTCGATACTCTCTAAGATATTATCACTCACAGATGACGGAAAACACGGTAAAGTAACCGGTGATCACATGTCAAGCGTGGTCGCCGTGTGACTCGACACAGGTGCTGCCGTGATGCGAGAGGTCGCTCTGTGATGTGACTCGACACAGGTGCCGCCTGATGCGAGAGGTCGCTCTGTGATTCGACACAGGTGCCGCCTGATGAGAGTGGTCGCTCTGTGATGTGACTCGACACAAGTTCCGCCTGATGAGAGTGGTCGCTCTGTGAGTCAGTCGACACAGGTTCCGCCGTGATGCGAAAGTCGCTCTGTGATGTGACTCGACACAGGTTCCGCCGTGATGCGAAAGTCGCTCTGTGAGTCAGTCGACACAAGTTCCGCCGTGATGCGAGAGGTCGCTCTGTGATGTGACTCGACTCGACAGGTGCCGCCGTGATGCTAAAGTCGCTCTGTGATGTGACTCGACACAGGTGCCGCCGTGATGCGAGAGGTCGCCGTGTGATGTGACTCGACTCGACAGGTGCCGCCTGATGCGAGTGGTCTCGACTCGACTCGACATGATGCGAGTGTGACTCGACTCGACAGGTGCCGCCGCCTGATGCGAGAGGTCGCCATGTGATGTGACTCGACTCGACATGTGCCGCCGCCTGATGCGAGAGGTCGGTCGCTCTGTGACTCGACACGACACGACAGGTGCCGCCGTGGTTTCTTTTGGAGACAGATGGACTAGACAATGAGGATGCGCAAGCCGCCGTGGTGTCTTTTGGAGACGAGGACATGTTTCCGCCGTTTGCATGTGGAGTCAGATGGACGATGACAGTGTTCCTCCCTTTGCGTGTGTTCGTACATACGTGTGTTTGCTTGCATTCATTCATTCATGCATGCGTGAGTGCACCATCATCATGTCGTAGCCGCAATCCCATATATCCCTGTTGTGTCCCCTCCCTTCCGATTCGAATCGTCTTTTTTACGAACCCCTTGTTCTTCATCTGCCTGTGGAACCACTTTTCTCGATCTTTACTGTCCCCGCTTTCCTCGAGATACATGTTGAACAAGGCAACGCTCGACTCCCTGAAATCTTCCGCAAACTCGCAGTTCTCGGCGAGGAACGCTTGCACACCGTCCTGCTCCGCCAAATATTCGATGACGAGTGGACAAGGAGAATGCAAAAGCCGGAGGCTCACATCAATCCCTATGTGGGTTGGGATCAATCCCGATGTGGGTTGGGATGCCACATGGCAGCCTGCACCTGTTCAGGTTGTAGGGTGGGATGGATGTACCGCTGTGGTGGTGAAAGAACTGAGACGAGCCACCACAAACACTGTTCAAAGTCAAGAGGTCATTATGTTCCTTCATCAACTGGGGTCTCCGGTCGCCCACCCGCTCGTTTCCTCGCGGACTTCCCGTGGGGGCTCCCCTTAGGTCGCCCCCGGTCGCTCCGCTGGGGGGAAGTGAAAGGGGCTCCGCCGCTTGTTTAATAAAATCAGCAACTGAATCCCTCTGCCCCGCTCCACGGGGCCCGCGCTCCCCCCTTCAGAAACCCAAAAGGGTTCTCAAGCAGAATCCTGCTTGAAACATGCGTCTTCTTTGGAGGCCCTGACCACAGTGAGAGTGGTCGCCGTGTGACTCGACATGATCCGCCGTGACGAGAGTGGTCGCCGTTTGACGTGAGTCGACACTACGCTCGACACTGCGTTCCGAAGAACCTGCCAGCTTGTAATTATGCGCTACGTACCTCTGTAATGGTCACGGTTCACCAACTTGCTATTATCCATGGTGGAACAACACCATAGCAAGCCTAGTCTTGTGACCGAGGCTTGTAGCTTCCCAATCACAGACACCGATTATCTTTTATCTGCGCCTTCGAGAGTGCCCATTGAAGGACCAGCCGCACTGAAGCGATCGCCTCTCTTCTTGGACACGCCGACTGTAGCTTGGTTGGTTGCGTTTATTATATGCATCAAATTCCCTAGTCAAATGAGTAAATGAGCATCACACAGACAACTTGTAAGCCACAAGTAATGTACATTTTAGGGCGCAGGGAAAGTGGGAAGAGTCACGCTATCACTCAACTTATTGCTCAACATTCACCAACCACTCTAATATTGGTCATGACAGAACATAACAAGGAGTACCATGCTTTACATACACCAGAGGCAACGTTGTGTAAACTGTCTGAATCTGAATCAGAATCACCTTCACTTGACGGTTTCAATGTGCTAGCATTTGATGACATCCATCTTTTTAATGTACAAGGCCGCCAATTGTTACACAATGCCATGCAGTCGAAAGCTCATGCCGTCATCGTGTCTGTCTCTCACCCGTGCAGCATTCCCCTAGCCGGTCGAGACACCATCTTACAACTCAGTCAGTATCATGACCATCACGGATCTGACTGGGTGAAGATGTTGAAGGCCACGTATGCATTCCAACTAGCTGCAAATGTGCCTGGTTCTGGAAATGCATCCACAGGCACAGCCCCACCGTTGTGCTGCACTGCCAAGTGGGTAGTTTCCATGTCACAATAGTGGGCAAGTGTGACACGGACAACCTCATTGGCTCCATCCTCTGAGGTGATGCTGAAGGCCCACACGTTATCCAAATCATCAAGCTCGAGAATCTTTGTCAAAGTGATCGTGTATGCGCCCTCCCCATTTGGACTCTTCTGCACCCAAGGTCCATAGGTTTTGTTGGTGTTGAGGCCAATCTTGATAATCAAGAATTCCCATGCGCCATCGACAGATGTCGATATCCCCATCATGGAGGACCCTCCAATCTTGACTTTCTTGATATCCATCTGAACATGGCCACCAGCAAGCAAATATTTGGATGACATGGGGGCGCTCGTGAATGGAAGGAATAGGAGATACGCAAATTAGCAACTCCCATGAAATTTCATGATTGTCACACCGAACCGTTGCGTGAAACCTGCTCCATGCGGCCAGTGCAGATCTGTGCATCCCCATGCATCCTAGGGCAATGGATGGGTGGGTGTAGCGAGTGTACAAGTGGAGGGTGTGATACATGCTCATGAACACCGAGCTAAGCACCAGCGAGCAAGACTCCTCACTCACCTCAGTTCACAATGCCCCTCACTCAACAATCTGATCCTCACTCGAATTCTTCGTAGCGAGAGGAGAACGCGAATCTGCGCAGCAAGGGAAAGCTCAAACTTCAAGAGCACCTAACTCCCTTGATTGGAGTCCAAATGGAGCGATTCAAGGGGCGTTTCCAATGAAAAAACACCTACTGAATGCGTTTCCGCGATCGCCAGTCTCGAAATCGCGAGTGCTGGTCCGGTGCAGGTGGTACGGAAGGGCGGACCAGTGGCCAGCAAACGCCAACATAAATGTCCCGCAACAACACCAGGCCACGCCCCCTCCCCCATTTTGGGTGACAGTAAAAAGATCCCATCGCAGCACCGTGGCGTGTGCGAGAATGGAAGATGGGCAAGCCGCCGTGGCGTATGCGAGAATGGAAGATGGGCAAGCCGCCGTGGCACTCCATCTCGGGAACAACAATTATTTCAACAAAAAATAAATACTGAAGAATGCCGGAGGCTCACATCAATCCCTATTTTAAACGTGTTCACATGAACACCTCTGAAAAGACTCTCCATCTCGGGAACAACAATTATACCGGCTACATTTACTAAGGATGACCCGTTGAACAATTTTACACATCATTCCATCCATTTTTCAAGTACGTCAACGAAGTGAGTCCTGCCAGCGGTGATATGTCGTCCACGTCGGTGCCCTCCATGTTCAGGTGCACCAATGAAGTGAGGGCGTACAGTGGTGATATGTCGTCCACGTCGGTGTTCGAAATGTCCAGGTGAACCAACGAAGTGAGTCCTGCCAGCGGTGATATGTCGTCCACGTCGGTGTTCGAAATGTCCAGGTGCACCAATGAAGTGAGGGCGTACAGTGGGTGATATGTCGTCCACGTCGGTGCCCTTCATGTTCAGGTGAATCAACGAAGTGAGTCCTGCCAGCGGTGATATGTCGAGCACCTTGCTCCGGCGACAAAACGAAATGAAGCCGGACAGCGGTAATCGGTCTTCGACCACACATGTGTACGCCATGTTCAGATGAACCACGAAGTGAGGCCGGACAGTAGTGACATAGAGGGTACACGTGTGTGCTCCATGTTCAGGTGAAGCAACGCAGTGATACCGGACACCGGTGAGATGTCTTCGAGCTTGTATTTGAGATGCGAAATGTCGAGGTGAATCAACGAATTGATACCGGACAGAGATGATAGGTATTCCACGTCGGTGCCCTCCATGTTCAGGTGAATCAACGAAGTGAGGGCGGAAAGCGGTGATAGGTGTTCGCCCACACGTGTGTACGCCATGTTCAGATGAACCAACGCGGTGAGTCCGGAAAGCTGTGATATGTCTTCGAGTTTGTTTCCGATATGCGAAATGTTGAGGTGAACCAACGCATTGAGTCCGGAAATCGCTAATAGGTGTTCGTCCACGTACGTGAAGTGCGAAATATCTAGGTGAATCAACGAAGTGAGGGCGGCCAATGGTGATATGTCGGTCACAAGTGTGTGCGCCATGTTCAGGTGAATCAACGAAGTGAGTCCGGACAGAGCTGGTATGTTGTACAGAGGTGTGTGCGACATGTTCAGGTGCGTCAACGAAGTGAGTCCGGACAGAGGTGATAATAGGTCTTCGTCCACGTAGGTGTGCGACATGTTCATGTGCGTCAACGAAGTGAGTCCGTACAGTGGCGATATGTCGGTCACGTAGGTGTTCGATATGTCCAGGTGAACCAACGCAGTGAGTCCGGACAGCGGCGATATGTCTTGGATCTTGTCTTCGATAGCCGACATTGATTGGTAGGGTACGTATTTTCCCCGATTGACACCGATTTTCAACTCTTGGAGCCTGCAAATGCGTGATAATGCGTATTCCAAACTTTTATAATGTCTTAGGTGGATCCTTGTGACACACCGGGGTGTGACGCATCTCCACTTTTCACAAACGAGAGGCACTTGTTTGAGGTGGGATTCGTTCGAAATCGCATTGGATAGAATGATCTCCAATACATCTTCATTAATTTCGTCAAAGGAACTCATTCGTTTGTGAAGTGTGCTGTGCTGATGGTTGTTTACACTGAAGAATGGTTGTTTCATTCGAGGACTACGATACGAGACGATGAGGGACGAGAATCCGCCCCTGCTTGGTGGACCTCCATTATAACAATCGATTCTTTACACCAGCCTGTATCCTTTGAAAACCCCTCGCAAATTTTCGTTTCCGCGGCTTTTGACGCGGCTTTGCTCTAGACACCTGACGCTTAGGTGACGTTCCAGGTCCGTCTTGATCTTGCTGAGTTTCCCGTTGAAATATTCGCATGTCTTGAAGCGTTCTTTGGCCTCCTTCAGCAGAAATGCGCTGTCCGGGCTGGCCGCGACGTGCTCTTCGACGAACATAGCCACGGCGTCGTTCGCGTTCAAGTACATCGCACTGGTCTTCTTTAACGAATCGGGCATATCGAACTTGTACTCGTATGCAAACGCGTGTAGAAGGGTGCGTAGGAACTCCATGCGCATCGCGCCGTCTGCCTTGAATGACTCTACAAGCCCTGCGTCCTCGTGGGAAGAGGAATTTGGCGGCGTCCGCATCATCCGCGTCCACGAACCGACTGATGTAGTCGCCCAATGCTATCTCCATGACTTCGAAGAAGTTTGTCTTCCCGTTAGAGGCGGAAGCGTTGGCGCCGGCGTGTATGTGAAAGAGCTCTTGTCCGCTGTCTCCGTACAGCTGTCTAGCAAATGTGTGGATGAGGTATTCTCGTTGGTTGTCGTCGGGGTGCATCGTGTCCCAGTATTTCCGCACGCGGTCTGCTGATTCCGCGC
Source organism: Chlamydomonas sp. ICE-L (assembly GCA_013435795.1). Classification (NCBI taxonomy): domain Eukaryota; kingdom Viridiplantae; phylum Chlorophyta; class Chlorophyceae; order Chlamydomonadales; family Chlamydomonadaceae; genus Chlamydomonas; species Chlamydomonas sp. ICE-L. The sequence continues at coordinate 185,657 of JACBWV010000484.1, forward strand.
ACACTGCGACATTGTAATCGAATCCCACGGACATGGAGACCATGTCCTCCGGATGCCCTTGACGGAAGATGCCGTTTTTGAGGTCCCACACGCCGTTGTTGAACCCTAAGAGGTTTGGGTCGGCGTCGAGTTTCTTCATGAAGTCCGGGTCGTAAAAGTAATCGAGCATCTCTTCCAGGACGTTGTTCTTGAAGGTCGTGTTCTGGAGGCGCTCGGTGATGTTCGCTAGCCGTTCGGCGGTCTCGTTCTTTGTGATCGCGTTGCTCTGCATGTCGTAAGCTCTCTCCTTGTGCAGAGCGGTCATGAAGTGATCTCGAACAACGGTGGACAGCTCGTGCTTGACTTGGAACTTGGCGACCGTCACCCATCGCCCGTCGAATATGTACCATAATAGCTTTCCGTTCGTACTCGCGGCAGCGATGCGGTTTCCAAGTATTCGTTTCGCGATGCGCGCGATCTCGTTATGGCTCCCGTTGCATGCGCGGACGTCCTCCTCCTCAATGTGTAGGAACATGACCGAACAATAATAAAATGTATGTATGTGTCTTGCTGGCTGTGAAGAGGAGAATAAGGTTCGTTAAAGGGTTGCAACAGTTGTTTACACCACTTCCGCGAGACGATGAGTGGCGATGATCCGCCACCGTGTGTCATGAATGGACGGACGGACCGGTGTGGATGCGACAGTTTTCCACAGTTTTGCGTGTGA